>CAKNWT010329781.1:0-18373 GCA_932066315.1 Andricus coriarius | reverse complement strand
TAGAGAACTCTTGAAAATAAATTTAATTTTATTGAGAGAGATTTTTATGAATTTCAACAACTTTAAAGAAGGTCAAAGAGTTTTAAGGGCATTTTAAGAATTTCAAGGGATTCTTAACAAATTTAATAGATTTCAAAGACTGTAATCGATCAAAAATATTTCAAAAGGTATCAATTTCAAGTAATTGATTTTAATTATATCAAGAGAATTTGCAGATGTTTGTTGGGTAAAGTTCATTTGTGCAGAATTATGAGTATTTCATTGCTGATTATTTTACGATACTTATCTATATAATGGTTTTGCGTAGTGAATTTTCTATAACAGCGAAAAAGTTGTGAAAAATTTATTATAAGAAAATAATTATAGCCTTATACTGATTCTTCTTTAATTTTCTTGAAGGATCTCATCCGCAGAGGGGCAAGGGAATAAGCCTACGAAAAATGTACTTGATAAAAAATAAAATTCCGGTACGGTATAATTTTCGCGAAAATTTTTCCCGAAAACATTGGAAGTAAGGTTTCATGCGTGTAGAATATTTTTTAGTTCAAGAGATTAATAATAGCTTGAAACTGTTTGTTAACTAAAACTTCCCCTATCAACTTTTTTTTACCAGGGTTACCTTGATGATCTGCATGTTGACTACTCTTCCCAAAATTTGCCAGAAAGTCCCTTTCTTTGGGCGACATACCTGATGATATTTCTGTGAAAAAAATATATATTTATGAATTTTTAAAGTTGAAAATTTATTGAAAATAGAAAAAGTGCAACTCGATTACCCCATTTTATGTTGTATAAGTTGGTTGCAGTATATCAATGATTCGCGGTAGTGAATCGCCGCCAAGTAAATTCCAAAACGCGCATGTTGGTCATGATTACTTTAATATTTGTTTCTGATTTTGCATTCAATTTTATTCTCAGATACCCAGAAAAATGTACCCTTTCAATCATTTTACATTATTACAGTTCATAATATGCATTGATATTGAAACATACGTATTTTCATTGCCTTTTTTTCATAATTGAATAAAGTTCCCATGCTATCAGAAAAAAAAAACAATTTTGTCATTAAACATTTTATTGCAAGTTGTGTCATTGTTCCACAAATTTAATTTGTTTATTTTCAACGTTATTTTTAATTTTTTACACATTTTTATTTGTAATGTTATTTTATAAGATGAAAGCAAAAACGACGCGTCCTATCAAAAAATTATTAATAACAAATTTGTAGCTCCTTTTTGGATGAATAACTTTTGGCTTTTTATTTTTTTCATAGCTTGTGTTTTGATTTTTTATTATTTTTTGGGCGATGAAAATTGGAATTTTCGATTTTTCACTAAAAATCAAAAAGTTGTTATGATAATCTTCTAGGCCTTGCCTGCAAAAATTTTTTTTCTCTCTGAGAGATATTTTTCCAAAAAAATGTCAATTTTTTTGAAAGTTTGCAGTTTTAAGGCAAAAAGTTTCACTGATTAACGCACAATTTTGAGAACACAGCTTTCAACAAATATTCCGATGTTTCACGTAAATATACCATCCCATGGCATTTTTTGTTTGCTCCTTCCCGGACATAGATCGCGTATATAAATTATTGTGGGACTTCATTAGATGTAGAATTTTAATTAAAATAATTATTTTTCAGAATCTAAAATCTCGAATGCGGATAGTTATTTCACCTTAAGAAACTCAGATAAATTATGTTGATAGTAAACGTATGTATGTACATTATCCTACCTTGAGATACTAAGAGACTAAAATAATTAACTGCAAACTGCGTATGCCTGATTTTTGTCGACGACGCATTGCTTCTTTCAAAGTTAATTTACTAATAGTCATATTCTTTTAAATTATACATATTATTATACGATTATATTCACCAATACAATTAAAGATGATTGTCACGGTGAAGACGAGAGTATAAACGACCTTCATCTTTTCCAAGTAGAGGAAAAACTGATTCATGTAAGAATACAAAATTTGTTAGCAATGTAAGGAATTAATATTCTGATATTTTATTATACATTTTATATATATATATATATATATATATATATATATATACAATAGTCGTTATCTCATAGGCTATAAGCGTCAAGCGTATCGTTCTGAGATGTTTACATTTTATTAGAGTCAGTTTTAAAGATAAAAATTTAATTACTCCACTCGTTAAAGATAAGGTACAACATTCGAGAGGTCTTGAGTTATATTTAAAAACTTCTCACATGATATAACCTCTCTGGAAAAAGACAGAAATATCTCCACTTCGACGTGGCATTTCATAAGCTTTCTGAAAGATTTAAAACAAATCTCTAGCGTAATCATACCAATTTAGTAATCGTATTTCAAAGTCATCAGTAAAGCGTGAACAACGGTCGCGCAAACAAACGCAAAACTTTTTGTGGAAAATGCACAAAAAGGACTTGGATGATAACCAAAATAATCAAAAGTATAACAAAGTTCGATCAAGTTGAACAACACAAAAAAGAGTAGCAGTCAATACCGACCAAACACTTTATGTGTAAGGCTAAACCCAAAAACAAATATCACCCAATGATAAAAATTCTTTACGGGTGAGGTTAAACTAGAAAACAAATGAATATCAGCTAAAATGGCGACAGGACAATTTATGTGCGAAGATGCATAAGAAAACTAACGAATATCAACCAGAGCCTGAGCATGGCGTCCCATGGCAACTTCAATCTCGGCGCAAAACCATAAACGTCAAATCACTAGATATGTCAGCCAATGATATTCTTGGATGTTTTTCGTCCTGTGGGCTGGCACTGACAATATACATCTTTGTTACTTTTGACTCATGGTTTCACAAAAATCAGGGATGTCTTGCCACTGGCGCAAATTCCTCGCCATATCATGACGAATAGTGGATTTTTTCAAAAACAAAAACTGTATTTTTCGCATCGGTCTCAAGGATTCTCTATAGAATTTAATCAGCTTTAATTGAGAAAAAAATTCAAACGTATATAATTACCAATTACACATAAGATTCAAATCTTATTTTGGATTACAAACAATATTACATATTTGTGTTTTTATTTAAGGCTGTGCATTTTTACTTATTTGTATATAGCGCATTTTTATTTATATTTTATTCTGAAAATCAATTTGTACATTGGAATGATTTCGTCCTCACTTTGGGTCATAACACGAGTTGAAGTCAGGGTACAAAATTCGAAACATTCTCTGCGATCCCTATAGCACACCGAAATACGTCGCAGACACACTTAGAGATTTTTAGACGTAATTCGAAAACGATATAAACAGTTTGTGATTCTTGAGAGACTAAGGAATTTGTGCGAGCAGTGCCTACTCATCATGTGCAAACACGACACATAATAATTCAACCAGATAAAGATGCTAAAATTTCAAAGTAAAAAAACAATCGATATTTCAAAGGGAAATTCGAGATTCTGCTAATTTACATTAATTATAATCTGACTTGATCCAATCCGACTACGATCTGAGTTCCGACCCGCGATGCAACTTATACATGCAACATAAAAAATATATAGTTAGTTTCGAAAACTTAGCCCAGATTTAGGCTCCGAAAGCTACGACCACGATCCTTCTCTAATAGATTGATCCCGATGCAACTGAAGGTGTATGTGCGCCGACTCGTCACTTCCCACAATACAATAATTAATCCATAAGGGAAAAAACACAAGACACTTTTCATGGATTATTTATCACTTCACTTCAGGATCATCCGAAAAGGCATAACACTAAAAAGTGTTCAAGAATCACTTATTTGATGAAAACACTGCGTTGGAGTAATCGTTAAGACTTGAGAATTCACGGGTCGAAACTCTAACCGATAATCAATATCACTTTGTATAATGCAGCGCGTTCAGCTTGGTCTTAGAAAAAAGGTCACAAGTGCCTGGCACGAAAGTTGGAACGGGACTGATAATAAAAAGTTGGATACCGTCCAGCTAAGCTCAGAGGGCCACCAGCACAACACCTCCCATCATAATCACAAATCTTGTTAGGAATAGAAAACGTATCTCAGTTATAAAATACTTGCAGATTTTAACTCAATTACATTAAATAGGACCAAACAAGTATTAACACAGTTTGAAAGAGAAGAAAAATATAACTTTTTAAATTGAAAATAGGTTTTAGAATATAATCACCTTTGATTTAAGAAACGTGCAAATCGAATAAAAACCGTGACCTGCAGATTGATATGTCAAAAATATACCAGTTTTGTCCCACTTCAAGGCTAGCGGATTTTTTTATCTGTTTTCGAAAAAGAATGACTGGAAAGTTGCTAAAATATTGAAACCTTGACTACCATAACACATTAACTTTTTATATAATTACCAGTTACATGTGAGATTTAAATCCGAATTGGAATTACAAGCAATGTTACCTATTTGTGTTTTTATTTAATATTACGTCTTATTTGAACATTTTATTTAAAATATATATGTGAAGGATTATTTACTCAAGGGTTTAGATGTTCTACTCTATAATTTAACATGATTGTGCGGCGGAGACCTACTGGAGTTTCTTTGATTTCTTCTGTGGTCAATTGGGTAACTCTGCCGCTTTGCATGTTTATTTTTGCCCTTTTTCTGCTTTTATCATAATTTCTATATAGTCCAGCAAGAGCATTATGACCCTCCAATATTGCAAAGACATCACCATCAGATGTTGATAATACAATTTTTTCTCGGTTTGCCATAGGCCGATAGATATCCTTTCCTATTAAAATTTTAATTAATGTTTCGGCAGGAAAAGTGTATTTTCGAAGTTCGAATATCAGGCGCTGATTCTTAAAGGGAATAAGCCGAATGAACTTAAGTTGTTCAAGACCACAACCATATCCGTCAGGAGAAGGAAGCTTTATAGGGAGAGCTATCGACGTGCTAGTAGAATTAGCTCTGTCCGAAGGAGATCTGGACCTGGCACGAATACAAGGATCGGCAGGAGGAAGAGACTTCTCAGGAAAATTATTCCTTTCCGAAGTAGAAGAAGAAGGTCCGTCTCGAGGAACACCAGGAATGGGTTCGCCATTTGGCAAGCACTCGAACTGTGAACTTACCACTGCAACAAAAAAGAGAGGACTCAATTTTTTTTATGTTCGTTGGTATTTCATGAACCCTTTATGTATAAATCAAAGCGTTTGTCCATATTTTAATCAGGACAGTGGTAATATTCTCGGAAGAATAACTTGACTAATAAGTTCTTGTTAATAGGGCCCTGATTATAATAAAAGGCCCAACAAATTCTGATCAGGGACTGTTCATGTTTTAGTCAGTGTGGACCGTTTCACTAAAATATTAATAATTTTTCACCAAAATATAATCATAATTAGGGCTGTCAATGGCTGCCCTTAACTGTAAACTGCGAATGCCTGATTCTTGCCTACGGCGCGACGCGTATCTGTACAGTCAGTGAGTCACCATTTTGCAAAAGCTGTTAACCTTTTAACAGCCAAGCCTGGATCCCGTTGAATAAAAATTGTTAAAAAATTCAGAAACGGTCGTTTTCGATCTATTTTTAAAAAGATTTTTGTTTTAATGTTCATAATTTTCTCGCTTTATATTAAGATACGATAATTCAGAACCACCTTACGTGTTGCGGAATAGTCCACTTCGATCTAATGCACGCATTTATTTTGCGGAATTTTAAGGTCGTTACCTGAAAATTAAGGAAATCGAAAATAGTGAACGTTCCTCAGGTGCAACAGTGGCCGTTAAATGGTTAACAATGCTACGCGACGATGCAACTCTTCTTTTAAATTTAATGTACTGACAGTGTTATAAAATATCTCTGCTGAATTCAAAAATGGTTTTGAAGGTTTTAAAAATATTTTTTATATTATACATATATTATACTATTATATTCACCAATATAATCAAAGATGATTGTCACGGTGAAGACCAGAGTATAAGCGACCTTCATTTCTTCCATGAAGAGGCAAAACTGATTCATGTTTTGATAAAGAATTTCGTTAGCAGTATAAGAAAGGAATATTCTGGTGCTTCACTATAGATCATGTAATATTGATTTATTCCTTATCTCATAGACTACAGGCGTCAAGTATATCGTTCTTAGATGTTTACATTTCATTAGAGTCAGTTTTAAATATAAGAATTTTTTTATTACCTACCTACATACAATAATTAAATGATAACCAAACTAGTAAAAAGAACAGCAAATATCAATCAAGTTGAACGAGAAAAAAAGAGTATGTCTCAGTGCCGACAAAACACTGTACGTATGTGTAAAGCTAAACCCGAAAAGAATTATGACGCACAACCTAAGAGTACGTGTGATGCTGAGCAAGAAAACAAATGAATATCACATAATGCCTAAGAACACTTTGTGCAAATATATAGGATAGAAAAGAATTAATGGTTTACCTTTCGCCTCAAAATACTTTTAGATTGATTGATTAAACCGTTTATTTACACTGGGGTTAACCCATAAGGGCAAGTAATGTATATACTATCATATAAAAGTTACGTTTACACGTCATTACGTAACTTAAAGTAAAAAACAAAAAAAAATTCATTAGGTACACTTTAGTATAGCACCTCCAAGTTTTAGAGCGCAGCAGATGCGTAGCACATCTACTCTGCCGCATTATGTTTCTCCATTCCAAGGAAATATGAAAAAATCTTATTTTTAAATGTAGCAACTGACTTAGCATCGACCACAATATCTAGCAAACCATTCAAAATCGTTATCGCCGTTACAATAAAGGACTTTAGGTACGTAAGTGTCCTACTCTGCAGAACCCAAAGTCGGTCAGTTTTTCTAATTTCCCCATCAGTAAAAACGACCATTTCAACAAATTGGTCATGCAAATACTTGAGGCGCCGCGAGCTTAATATGACATAAGTAATAACATTTATAAAGTATTGCCATCTACTGGCAACACATAACCACCCAAACTTTTTGCAATAATGTGTTGTATATTTATCACGCTTTAAATTCTGGATGAACCGTACACAAGAGTTTAATAGCATCGTCAGTTTTCGATTAAGCTCGTCAGTGAAGTGATTATGAACTGCACAACAATAATCAAAATGACACTTGCTATTTCAAAGTAGCAAAAAGTCGTCTAGAAATATTGCCGACTTCCCGATCCCAAAAATGTATTGGAGTCGGGACTAAACAAAAGCTTTTAGCATTCTCAACAAAAGAAATGATGGTAGCCAGAAGCTTGACCGGAGGAAGAGAGGCCAAAAGCAGACCATTCACATACCTTGAACTGCTAAACATCAAAGCTTTGGTCTTTTCAGGGTAAATTTTGAGATCATCCACAAAAAGTATCTAAAATGAGTACTTGATAGCAGATCTAATATCGTTTGTAAAAAGTATAATTAGCAAAGGCTCAAGTAGTGACTCCCTGTGCTATACCAGTGCCAATATCGCCTCACTCCGAACTCTTACCTCTTAATCCAATAACAATAACGATAATTGTTACCAATCAGCTATCAGTGCATCTTTGAATATCATCAGTGACGTCAAGCAATAGCGTCTGGGTACTGAAGCCACTTCTATAATCATACTGATAAGCAATCAAAATGCTATTATTACATTTAATATATTCAACCATATGATAACAGGCAGTTCTGTTCACTCCTTTTGAGAGACAACAGAGGCTATAAATACGACGATAATCGCCAGCATGCAGACGAACCTTGATTTCGTTAACAGGCTTTATAAGACCGTCTTTAAAATCTTCCGGAAAAACGGAGGTTCGCAATGATTATTCAAATAAGTTAAGTATTTGTTGAAAAAGTACAGGTAAAGCCTTGATTGAAAAAATTATAGATTGACCATCAACCCCTCTAGCCTCTGTCTTTCTGTTCTCTATGCTCCCGATTAGTGAATGTGGATATCTTGGAAATAGAAATGAGTAACATTAAAATTTACATTCCGGAGGCTAATGAGCCCAGATTTTTTTTCATTACATGTAGAGTTACCAGAGATAGAAAGAAAGTAAGCATTGATTTCCTTTACTGAACAAAGAAGCAGTAAATATTCACACCTGCCTATAACATATACCAAAGCCCTTAATTCTCTCAACAGACTTCCAGAATCCTTAAAACCATCTAATCTTGCAGCATTGTAGAAATTTCTTGCCTCTCCAAGCTTCCGCGTGACACCATTTCTCGCTATTTTACTTTCCCCCTCAAACGCAATTTTATAGGCCTATAACCTGTAGGATCTGCAGAGACTGAAAATGGTATGAGAAATATAACTCGGTTGATATTAACGATAATTTATTTACTGATGGAAGCGAAATCGGTGATTTTCAAGAAAATAAATCACAGGTGGGCCCAGGGCAACCAGTAACTACTGGCTGTGCGCATACATGCATGTCACATAATGGATAGGGGTGTAGCTTGTAATACATTTAACAGCTTAAATGAAAGATAAGGGTGTGATAAATCGCATTCATTTGGACGTGTTCTTAGCACAGTCATTTACATTTAAACGTTCCTTCGATCGAATTATTATCTATTTTTACTTATTGGAATGGATTATTTTTATAATCCTAATTGATCCTACACGTTCCAGAGTATATGTGATAGAATTTATGCATTTCTGTGCTGATAAGAACTTGATTGGTATGGTATTCAAAGTAAAACTAGATCGCCCTTTTTATAAATAATTTTAGAGACTTTCTTTTGCTGCTCACTCCTATTTTTCGCAGCCTTCAGCAGTTCCTCGTGTGCCTTTTCAAATTTTACTTCTATGGCAATGTCTTTGTCCGGTGGGAATTTAATATGTTCCGTTATTTTATCCGTGATTTATTTGCCAAAATGGAGTCCATATGGAGCAAAACCTGTACTTTCATTTATAGCTAAGTTTATCCATTTTAAAATATTTTTGACTTTATTAGCCCAGTTATTACTTTTTTTCAAGCAATACTTCGTAAAAAAATTTACCTAGCTCTCGCATCGTTCATTTTACTGTAATCGATTTTAGATGTCCAACGCTCGCGAAGAAAACTTGGATTCCTTCATTATATAACCATGTTCTCCGTTTTGGAAATTAAAATTGTGTCCCGTTATCTGATTGAATTCGCTCTGGTTTTCTAATTTTAATACAATATTCTCTAAAAATTGTTGTTATACATATTTGTGTAGTTGCTTTTCCAAATGGATATAATGTGACTAGTTTTCAGAACAAACCTTTAAAGACCAATATGTATTTAACTCCAGAAGTCGATGAAGGCGAAGGACAATTAAAATCTACGGATATTAACTCATTTGGCATTTCAAGAATTATTGTATTAAATTAACCTTCCTGTGGCTTCATTAACCAGCTTGGAACGCTGACATAATTTACAAATTTTTATAGCCAACGCCATAGTGTATTCGTTTTTATCTTGGTCGATTTGGAATAAGATTGCTGCAATTCCCTTTTCACTTGCATCCGTCTGTAATCTAACACGTTTATCACTCATATAGTGCACTAAGATGACAGTATTCGGGAAGTTGTTCTTTATTTATTTCCACACGATCGAATGATTTGCCGTCCAAATAAATTTTTGTTTGTAACACAAAATATCGCGAAATAGTTCTATAAATTCTACATATTTATGCGTGAATCTACGATTAAAACCATATGCACCGAGTCCACATAAATGGAAGCTAATTCCTTTCTTTCTGATTGCAATGCATCATTTACAGCCCTAACAAATCCGTTACCTGCAGTTTTGAAACCAAAAGGAATTCTGCAAAATTGGTAAGACTTTCCTTCAAATAGAAGTTTAGTGCATTTACGTGAGTTCCTCCAAAGGTACTTGATAGTATCCTTGAATAAAGTCTGTAGTACTATACACTTTCATTCCTTCATGTTTTTGCAGAATATCTTCTATTTTCGGCGGTCCTTTATTTTTAGTATCTATTCTTTTATTCATGAAACGGCCATCTAAACAAATTCTAACTCCCCTATCTTTTTTCATCTACGTCTCTGATCGGATTACAAATTGAAGTCACATACAATTTAATAATTCCAAGACCTATCATTCGCTTTATTTAATTTTTCACGTGTTCGTATTTTGCCACCGGTTTTGGGTAATTTCTAAGTATTATTATCTTTGGATTATTTACTCTAATCATGTATTTATACACATTAGTACATCCAGGATCTTCGGGGAAAGCTTTGTCATTTACTATCAATATGTACAATAATGCCTCGTTCTCAGTCGAATCTAAATTTTTTACATTTTCAACTGAAGATATTGCTTTTTCATAAAATTAAATATTGAATTTTATCGATTTTTTTAATGAAGAAGACTCTATCGGATTGCATAGGGGATATAGGGTTATCAACTCTGACAGCAATTGGTTTATTTTTTGGTACTCGGCTTGCAGACATCTTGGATTCCCTTCAACTTGCCTGCAATACCTAATGCGCGAGTGGAGATAAAAACACCGCCATTTACATTGATCTGTCACTTTCACCCCTAAGTTTATTGTACATTAAGCAATCGAAATGTAAAAAATTGTTATGAACATTCTATTTGTTTAATTATATTTTACCGGTGAATAAAAAATCAACTATATAGTTCTTCAGGATTGTGCGTTGGGCACCTACTGGAATTTCATTTATTTCTCCTTTGGGTGTAAGTATCTAATCCGCAGGACGGTAAGGGAATAAGCCTACAAAAAATGTACTAGATAAAAAATAAAATTCCGGTACGGTATAATTCTTACGAAAATTTTTCCTTAAAACATTGGGAATAAGGTTTCATGCGTGTAGAATATTTTTCAGTTCAAGAGATGAATGATAGTTTGAAACTGTTTATTAACTAACGCTTCCCCTATCAACTTTTTTTTTACTAGGGTTACCTTCATGATCTGCATGTTCACTACTCATCCCAAAATTTGCCAGAAAGTCCCTTTCTTTAGGCGGCATGCCTGATGATATTTCTGTGAAAAAAAATATATTTATGAATTTTATAATTTGAAAATGTATTCAAAATAGTACAAGGGGAACTCGATTACTCTATTTTATGTTGTATAAGCTGGTTGCAGTGTATCAATAATTCGCGGTAGTGAATCGCTGCCAAGCAAACACAAAAACGTGCATGTTGGTCATGATTACTTTAATATTTATTTCTTATTACGCATTAAATTTTATTCTCAGATACCCGAAAAAATGTTTGAAGCAAATTTATCGATATAATTTAGGCGAAACATTTTATTAAATAAAATAAATAAGTGACAAATTTGTAGCTCTTTTTTGAAAAAATTAAAATTTAAAAATTGTTTAAATCTTTTTTGTTATTACCAGACGACCATGCTTCACCGACCAAGTGGGGGGTGTCGAAACTAGCAACTAGCTTGTCGACACCATATAGCTTGTGTTGTTTGTCCAAAAATTTAATTTTTAAATTTTAATTGTTACGAATAAAACAAATACTACGCATCCTATCAAAAACTTATAAAGACAAATTCGTAGCTCTTTTTGGGGTGAACAACGTTTGTTTCATTATTTTTTCGTAGCTTGTGTCGTTTGTCCAAAAATTTAATTCTTTCATTCTTAATATGGTTTTTTACAAATAAAACAAAAACTACATGTCCTATGAAAAAGTGATCAATAACCAATTTTCAGATATTTTTTGGATGCATAATTTTTGTAAAAAGATCTTTCTTCGTATCTTGCAGAGTTTGACGGCAAAATGGTATTCTTGATTTTTGATTATTTTTGGGGCGATCAAAATTTGAGTGTTTGTGATAATCTTGTGGGGCTTGTAGAAAGCAACATTTTTGGTCTCCTGGCTTTTGTCATATCGTACGCTGTTTGGCCTAAAATCTTCATTTTCGTTTTTTTTTTTTTTGAATTTTGAAAATGCTATGACTCTGATAAGTTTCTTTTTCTCGAAACAAGTCGTACGGATAAATTAATCGAGTTCCCGAGTACACTCCACGCTCCCTTATACGACCTTCTCCTATACGACCGCTCCATTATACGAGTAGTTGCCGCTCCCCTATACGACGGGAAGGTCGTTCTCCACCATCCCCACTCTTCTGCTCAAAGCTTGCGCGGGAAGTCTCCTGTCAGTAACATAGGATTCAACGCGCATGCGCACGACCACGTGAGATTGTTGGGATTGTAAATGGAAGGGGCTAGACGGGTCCCCCTTGCGCTGTCGTATAAGGGAACATTTTCGGTCCCGAGCTCGTCGTATAAGGGAGCGCGGAGTGTACTATGAACGGACTTGACCTTCAGCTTAGGATACTTGAAGAGTAGACGAAAAGCCAATCTAATAGATTCATTTTTTCAAAAGTATCATGCTCACATGCAGACATACAGAGAGACACATTTGTAAAAACCTGTTTTTTGGGGTTCAGAGGGTCTCAAAATATGGACATTTGACAAAAACATCATTATCTCTAGTCATCATTATCTCTAGTCATTATCTCATCGACTATAGCCATCAAGCTTATCGCTCTGAGATGTTTAAGTTTCAATAGAGTCAGTTTAAAAGATGCAAATTTACAGCGTCAATAAAGGTCACGCAAACAAAAGCAAAAATCCTTGTGAAAAACACATAAAAAGGATTGAACGCAAAAAGGTGGCCAGGCTCGGTTAACTCCCATGTAAAGAAATGGCTAAAAGTTAGGACATAGGCGCGCGGGTTGAGAGGCATTGCGGGGCACGATATTAGTTCTCTGGCCCATCGCAGATGGCGCAGACTTTCAACGCCAACGGGTTAAAGCGCGTGCGCGGCAAATTGTTTGTTGTGGCTTGGCTTGCTGTCAAATGCTGTCTCCTGAAAAATTGCGATTTTGTTGGTTATGTAGTTCTGTACTGCAATCCTTCAAATAAAGGTAAAATGAAGTGAATCAGAAACGTAAAATGGGAAATAGAATGATAATTATATTTAATTTTCTATTTTCCGTTTCTTATTTCCTTCATTTTGTCTTTATTTTTCTTTTTTTGTTGAAATATTTTAGTATTCAACACATGTAAGGAAGCGGCATATACATATATAAAGACCAACACATGCACGCGCCCTTAGTTCTCTGGCTGATCGCAGATGGCGCTACTTTTCGCCAATTCTTTACATGGGAGTTGACCGAGCCTGAAGGTGGCGTCCTAGGGCGTCAATCTTGGCGCAAAACGTCAAATCACTAGACATGTCAGCTAATGATATTCTACTAGTAATCAACAGATATACTTACATTGGTTAAAATGCCTAGTGATTTGAGCTTTTTCGTTTTACGCCTAGTAATAACGCTGGCATGGGGCGACCTTAAAAACAGTAGGTGTGCAGCTGAGCAAGACAAAAAATAAGTATCATCCTATGCCGACAAAACACTTCACGTGTCAAGCTGAATCAGAAAACAAAAAAATATACACAATAATAAAAAAATGTTACGTGTTAAACTGAACGAGAAAACAAACAAATGTCACACACATCCTAAGAATAGTACGTGTGATGCTGTGCATGAAAACAAATGAATATCATTCAATGCCTAAAAACACTGGTTGCGAATATAGGCAATAGAAAAAAAATGAACGGTTTATCTTATGCTTTAAAATACTCGGTTAATTCATGGATTCATTTATTTATCCTGGGGTTAAACCATAAGGCCGGGTAATGTATATATTATGACACAAAAGTTACGCTTACACTTCACTACGTAACTTAAAGTTAAAAAGTAAAAAATTCATCAGGTTGCACTTTTATATAGCACATTCCAGTGGCAACTTACTCAGCATCGACAACAGTATCTAGGAAAGCATTCCAAATCGCGATCGCCGTTACGATAAAGGACCTTAGGTACTAGAGAGGATAGCAATACGACGATAATCGCTAACATCTTATTCAGGCTTCAAACGAACCTTCTTATATGTAATATTTCGTGACATTGAGATGTTGTGAGTATCGTGGCCATTCTTTAGATGGGATGAAATTCGAAAAATGGGCTTCACACACTCAGAGAAAAAATTGTCTTGAAACAAAAGCATCGTCGTCTTGCCTGTTTTGTTTCGAACGGCGTGAATGTATGTTTTACACAAACAGAATTATTTGGCTCCAGGATTAGGAAAAGTTAGTCGCATCAGGAAAATTTATGCTACAAAAGGATTCCTGTTGAGACAAATAAAAATCCTCTCATCCCACAGTGGGACAGAAGCACATCAAAATTGGCCAAAACAAAAAAAAACTATTTATTTTTCATGAAACTCATTTTCTAGTTATTTTTGGGGTCTCTGATTCTAAATCCCTCATCAATTATTTGTTTTAAATCAAATTATTTTTCTGGGTGCTTTTTGATGTTAGTCCCCTCGACTCTCACAATTACACTTTTATAAGGAACTAAAAATAATTTGAACTGAACTAAACTGGACTGAACTAAATTGAACGGAACTGAACATTACTAAATCTGGTACTCGGTTCATTGTACAACTTACGAAACAAAAACAACCAATTTTTGAACAACTATATACATGACACACTAATCTACTTAAAACTAGTTTGGCTCATTACGTTTAGTGTGCCTACGTTTTGCACGGAAGTAATTTTTAGTAAGTAGCTATTTACTTATCTTCAAGTTCATCATCTGAAGATATTTCTTCTTCATCTAGAAGAATTCAGGGCGAGAATTTTTTTAACAATGGATCTATAGCGATATGCTATCACGTGAAAAACACGAAATTGATTTTGGCTCCGAAATGTGTGCATAACTTCATTAAGAACTAAAAGTGGCAGCTAGTGGCAGCACAGTTGAAACTTGAGTAATTAACGAGAAGAATGATTCCTTAAAAACTTTAAAACGGCGTGGTACTTCGTGGTATTTTTGATCTGAAAAATGTTCAATATTGAAAACTGTGCATATAAACACTTCTTCCATTCGTTATAAATAAAATATTATAAGTTATTATGTAGCTGCAGGTACTCTAAACGCGTTTTTAACGAATTGTGAATTCTTCAAACCTTGAAATTTATACCAAATTGAAGAAATTAATCATTTTTTTGCAAACTTTTGATGACGTTGATTGTAATAAGCTATTCTACGATTTGGATTTACGTCAAGAAACATCCTTTTGTCACAAGAGAACATTTCTCTGAGTGCACCAATCTTTGGTATTTTTCGTCCTATGGGCTGGCACTGAGTCCTGCTGGAACGTCCATTTTTGAACGCCGAAGTGCTGCTGGCCCCAACGAAGTACTACGGTCTGCAAAATGTCAGTTTAAAATACATCTTTGTTAATTTTGACTCCTGGCTTCACAAAAATCGGGGATGTCTTGCTACTGGCGCAAATTCCACCCCATATCATGACGGATAGAAGATTTTTCCAAAAACAAAAAGGGCATTTTTAGCACCAATGTATAAACAATCCATTACCTGCATCGATGATAAGTTTGTAAAAGTTATTTAGGCAAAGTTAAAAAGTAATTTTGTTGAAAATATCTTTCGTAAACGTGCGTTTTCGAAACGGTCTCGAGGGTTCTTTGTAGAATTTATTCAGCTTTAATTAAAAAAAAAAATGAGAGCAGTCGGGGGACCGCCGTCAGAAGCTATGCTTCTTAAGCATTGAAAGAAGAATGAAAATTTTATTTTTATTGCATGTATCAATTGAAAGAACAGCTCTCCCTTCTCTCTGTATGCATGCACGCCGGCAAAAAAAAGCGAGTATTGATTGAGATGAATTATTGTTTATTTCAATATATTATAATAAGTATAATCATCAGTATAATAAACACCACTACAATAAACAGTATGAAAGTTTATACCGTATATATATATATATATGCATGTGTATATACCGGCACGGTATATACACATTCACACTATACACGCACCTGTATATACATAAAAACATATTTCATGGCACGACGACGGCGACAGAGAAAGAGAGAGATACAGAGAAAGAATTGGCGGGACAGTAAATGCGCGCAGCGCACAGCACAGCAGATGATCGCTACTGACGCTACTTGTGTGCACATGTAACGTACGCATGTATAGTTACTCGCAAACTCATAGACGGGCAGAGCACAGTTGAGCGGCCGGGCGGCGGGCCGAAGAGAGAGAGAGAATGAGGGAGGAAGAGAAGAGAGTGGGGGAGAGCTGTCGCTGGCGTCGACGCTTTCGTTGCGTTACGTTTGTTACATGATTTTTCAATTCGATCCCCTCGGCCTATCGTCCTTTAAGAAGCATAGCTTAAAAAAACGTTCAAACCGAATAAAAATGGTGACCTGTAGATTGATTTGACGAAAACAATCAAGTTTTGTCCGGTTGTATGCCGAGCAGATTTTTTTATTTGTATCCGAAAAGAACTGTCTGGAGCACTGATGAAAGTTTGAAGCCTTGACTTTGGATCAGACTTTGCATCACAAACAATATTACATACTTGTGTTTTTATTTAATGTTGCGCATTTTTATTTATATTTTAGTCTGAAAATCACACCGAAACTTGTCGGTGATTTTGACTTTGGACGGTATAAGAAATATAACTCGGTTGATATATACGATAATTTATTTAGCGATATAAGCGGTTCGGTGATTCTTGAGAGACTAAGGAATTTGTGCCACTCTGCCTATTCTGAAATGCCTCTACTCTGGAATGCCTACTCTGCATGTGCATACATGACACATAATAGACACGTGTGTAGCTTGCAATGTATTCAATAGCTTAATTAAAGATAAGGTTTCAAGGATTACATCCTCCAAATTTCAGATATTTGCCACAACTTTCTTAATTAAAATGAAGTAAACTCCCTTTTATTTCCGCGGCTTTGAAATGTACACGTTCCATAAATTCAAGGCTGGAGGGACCTCCACCTCTATCGAGATTCGGCAGTTTATTTTTACCAACGACATTCAGTGACTGCCCCGGCCTTGTATCGATGTGCTTGCTCTAAGCAACTTTTTCAACTGCGAATGTGCCGAAAAGCGCGCTTCGATTTGAAGTCAATAAATACTATCAATAATAATACAGATAAATACACCCGACATTCCTAGAACAGCTAGCCCACGCAGTTTCTTAGCTCAAGGGGCGAGAGGCAGTTGCGACTCTCGCCTCGGAAGGGTTGCAGTGCGCGAGTATTCAGTCGAGTAGAGTATATTGCGCAATATCATGCATTCCACATGGAAACGAACGGTTCAGACGGTCCCGACCTATTGCGCAATTGAAAAATTCGCGGTCCGTTTGCCAGTGTTTTTGTTGGCGTACGACGTGAAAAGTACATATTTCCTATAGCCAACTAAAAATCAATATAATAGAATCAAAAAACGACTAAAATATTTCGCGGAATAGTCAGTTTTCTAGTATGACTTTGTGCCCATGCACAAATTGTGCCCATTGTTCTTGACATAGAAATGCAGACAACTTTTTGGAGAAAATATTCTAAACGTGAAAGTAGGTTATAATTGTCTGAATATAAATAGTTTTCAAGTGTATAATGCTAAGATAGGTGGCAATGTCAGCCGTCAGGAAGGTTAGGAGATGGTACTGCAACTGCATACGCCGTTTTGGAGAAAATATTATAATCGTAAAGGTAAGTGATAAAGTTTTGAATAGTAATATATTTGCAGGGTTTCAACTTTTTTGCGAAACACAATCAATTATCTGAAATTAGATATTAGAGTACCCGCTTCTGATCAAAGCGATATGACTTACTTTTGCGTTTAGCATATTTTCGAGAAAAAGTTTTCTGCATTCCCATGACGTCATGCTAAAATACTAAATACAAAGATTCCCGCTCTTCGGACCTCTTTTTTTTTAATTGGTCAGCCGCTACGGCGGGCTTGACCGTACAGCCCGTACAGGGACCGTGGAGAATCTTTAAAATAGAAGGAAGTTTACTGTCTTTCCTCTTAAACAAGTCAAAAAGATTTCTACTTCAGGTCATTCGACATGGAATCTCATAATATTACTAAGTGCTTTGAAAAAGAATGTATACATAGCTTAGTGTCCGACGGAGTCGATTAATAAGTGATTTTAGTGCCGCTCGCGCTAGACGTGTAGATAATTTCCGATTGTTGTATATAATATTTTCAAAAATTTATTTGAAAATTTGAAAGTTCTAATTTAATCGTGCAAGAGTATTAAAAAGCACAAATATTTCTCAATTCAGAATGGGGATAGAATGCAAAATGCTTTCGACAAATTCTTATTTCTGAAGGCTAAAAGTTTAATCCTAAATTTCAGGTTTGCAATTGAAATGGAAACGTAACACATTTATAGAATTTTTAGAGCTTGGAAAATGAAAATGTAATCTACGTTGTTAAATTGTTTCAA
This sequence comes from Andricus coriarius, assembly GCA_932066315.1. Taxonomy (NCBI): domain Eukaryota; kingdom Metazoa; phylum Arthropoda; class Insecta; order Hymenoptera; family Cynipidae; genus Andricus; species Andricus coriarius. The sequence goes on along the minus strand of CAKNWT010329781.1, from coordinate 130 downwards.
ATTTAAACGTTTGTGATTGAAAATGTACTAAGTTACACATTTGAAATAAAAATTCCTTACATGCTTAGAATTTGAAATAGAAATTCAAGATTTGGAAATCCTTCACTTTCAAAGGTAACTTGAAAATTCT
>CAKNWT010329778.1:0-10668 GCA_932066315.1 Andricus coriarius | reverse complement strand
AACAAATTTTTTAAATCTAGATTTTTGAAAGCTTTCTAAAGAAAATTTCTTAAGTTTTAAGAGAATATTCAAAAATATTTCAAAACATTTAAAAAGGTGTCAAAAATTGTCCGGAAGGAATCTGGAAGATTTCAAGGTAGTTTTTCAACATTGCAGGATTTTTAAAAATTATTTAGGAAACATTCGAATCATGTTAAAAGATACTTGAGAGTTTAAAAAAAAATCCCGAATAAATTCAAATCTTGAGAATATTTCAAAAAATTTTAACAGAATGTAGATTTTTAGAGATTTTAAAACAAAATTTAAAAGCTTTTTAAGAATGTTAAAATATTTCAAGAAATTAAAAAAAAAATTGTTTTTGAAAAATAAATTTCATTAGAAAAGTGAAAAAGATTTGAATCAAATTCATTCAATCAAAAAAATATTTGTTGGATACTAATAGACGTGTGATTTCGTAAGCATTGATTTTTAATAGCGCTCACAAGAGTCGTGCGCTCAGTTTCCTACGGTTGTGTCACATTTAATAAAATTACAAAAAAAATCAAACTTTTGGTAAATAAAAAATATACTATAAATTTTCGAAAATCGTCTAATTGCATATGAAAGTAAAATAAAGTTTATAAAATACCTTATTTTTGAAATTCTAAAAGTGACTCAATGTTTGGAAATAATCAAAATGTTTAAAAAAACTTTAATTCATATAAAAATAAAAATTAAATTTCCAAAACTCCTTCATTTTAAAATTTTTTTAAAATTTTATAGATTGAGTAATTCAAAAAAACGTCACAATTTTTGTTAATAAGATATTTACCATGAATTTCCAAAAGTGTCCTAAATTTATCTTGAAATAAAAGTAAAGTTTCCAGAGTTCTGATCATTTTTGAAGATTTGAAAATATTAAAAATTCTAAAAACTTGAAAAATTACAAAATGTTGAAAATTTCAAAAACTTTAGAATTTAAAAATTTGCTGAAAATTAAAGTGTTTCTGGAAAGTAAGGAATTTACCAAAAATTTCATGAATACCTATAATTATGAATATAAATTTGTATTTTTCAGTAGTCGCATCTGCACTTGGAGAATTTTTGGAAACTTTTTTTAAATTAAAACATGAATTTCATAAATTTGCCACAGAAAATGTTTGGTGATTTCTAAAGTACCATAAGTTTAAATTTTTTTTTAAATTTAAAAAATTTCAAAAATTCTCAAAATCTTTAAAAGTGTTTGGATTTTGAAACGATTGTAACTTTTTGTATAAAAATGAAAAAGTTGACATTTTTTAAATTTTTGGAACTTTAGACACTTTTAAAACATTTCATAAATTTATTTGAAAATAAGAATACACGGCCAGATTTTTGCAGCAGTTTATCGCCTTTTTCACACTAAATTGATCAAAATTTAAAAAATTTAAAAACATTTTTAATTCATAACATTTAATAGAATTCCAAACTTCCTGTAAATAAGAAATTTACCATACATTTTCGATAATGTTAGAACTTCATATTAAAGCAAAATAAAGTTTCCGAAACACCACATTTAAAAATATTTTTAAAATGTTTGAATGTTCAGAAATTGTCAAAACCATTGAAATTGATTAAATTCATATTAAAATAGAAGCGAAGTTTCCAAAACTCCTTCATTTAAAAAATTTGAAAATTCTAAAAAAAAATGTTAAAATTGATAAAATTTAAAAAAAAAACGATTAAATATAGATCACTAAGATGTTTACCATAAATTTCCAAATGTGTCCTAAATTTATATTGAAATAAAAATGATGTTTCCACAATTCGTTTATACTCGTCTCTGCACACAAAGAATTTTTGAAATTAAATTTAACCAATTTTTGAAAGAAAATGTTTGGTCATTTTTAAACTGCCAGAAGTTACAAATTCTTTAAAAGTTTAAAAAATGTAGAAAATATTTAAAATTTTCTTAATGATTCAAAATTTGTAACATGTTGAAAAGAAAAATTATAAAATTTCAGAAATTTTTAAAATCGTTGGTACTTTAGACGTTTCTTTAAAAATATTATAAATGTAACTAAAAATAATAATAGTTCCTAAAATTCCTCGATTTCAAAAGGTTTAACTTTTTGATATTTTGAAAATTTCTAAAAATTTTGAGAGTTTAAAAGATTTGAACATTTCTGGAAGCCTGAAAATTCTTAAATTTTTCGAAAAGCTTCGTAAATTTTGTTAAATAAGAAATTTACCATAAATTTCGAAAAAAAAATTATTTCGTAATAAAATAAATATAAAGTTTCAAACATTTCTTAAAGTTTGAAAAATTTAAATCGTTTAGTAATTCCTATTATGATTTTTATAATTTATAAAAGTTTGAAGATTTTTGAAATTTTAAAATGTTTGGGAATCCCTAAAATCTTTCAAACTTCTAAATGTTTTATACTATTTGTAATTTTTTTTTTAATTTCTGAAAATTTTATAAAATTTCAAAACTTTTTTAATATTTCACAGTTTTTATAAAGTTTAAAAATTTTTCAATTAATATCAACATTTGTATCAAATTTTCAAATTTTATAAAACTTGAATGAAATAAGACCTCAGGTCTATGTTAGAGCAAAAATTATATCACGTCCCTACTTGAAGGTAAATTTTCAAATATATAATTCGAAGCATTTTAAATTTAAAAAAAATCCAAATTAAATTTTTTATTACTGAAGTTTCGAAATCGGTGTGGTTTTTTGTTTGAGAAAAGAAGCTTGGGCTCTTTTTTTGAAGAGTTCTCAAATAGAAAAAGGTCTTTTTTATTTTTAAGAAAATAAAGAAGGGTAGAACGAGCAAAATTCGATGTATTCAACAAATTTTCAATTTAAAAAAAAACTAATTTTATACCCAAAAAGACGAATTTGCAACAAAAGCACTTTTTTATATCATATATTGAATAACGATAAAACACTTTATTATTTAATCCTTTCGTGTTCTTCTGCGTTTATTTTCAAGGATTTTACAATTTCAGAATTTTAAATAAAAATAAGGTTTCAAAAATTCGTCATCGTTTTTTTTTTCAATTTGAAAATGTTTGGTTATTTTACAAATCTTAAAAGCTTGAAAAGATTTCGAAAATTCTCGAAATCTTCAAAATTTCTAAACCCATACATCTTGTGCGGATTCTTTATTTTCAACATTGTTCTTATCATAAAAAGAAAGAATTTTTTATTTTTAACAGTTTTATTATATCGGAAGGGAGGCAATTTTGGTTCTTGATCACAGAAAAATGCTGATGATAAATTGTTTGCTACTCAAACAGCAATGGTCTCAAAATGAGAATTTTCATTCAATAAATATTGAATGACTCATTGTTCCAAATGAGTGTCACATGAATGGGAATCAATATGTCTTTAAACTGAGAAAATGAAAATTTGTGGAAAGAAATCTATTTTAAAGGCAAGCAAATGTTTTACAGGCTACTTCAATTAAGGTACTTCCATTATAATAAATTTTTTCATACATAAACAACTGAATTTGTGTAACCTTCCTTATGATGACCATTATTGCTATACTTATTTAATTTCAACAATTTACATAATTTAAAATCTTGACGAACCTAAAACAAAAAAATTCGATCAAAAATCCCACAAATGGTAAAGAAATATTTTGTCAAATGATCAAATCGCCATTGACACTTCTGCACACACTAATAGGTTCCCGAGATACCTTTTGTTCAATAGGTCCAAAAAAAAGTTCACTGATTACAAATATATTGTTCCTTTTTTGGTCATTTTTAACCGACAATGTTTATAAAATCATTCATAGCATCTCTAAAGAAGAAGAATTTTTTTTCCTCTTGCAGTTTTTCCCTTGGATAAATCGTTTGCAAATCACAGCCTTACAAGCAAATGATATTTAAACAAAACTGGAACATTTTGGGCTCAAAGCGCGCACTAATTACCCATTCTTTAAAACAGAAACTTATTTCATTATCCAAAACTTCCTTATAGATTTTACAAAAAATCTTATATGATTTGAAAATATTGTATTTGATTTACAGAAGTTTTTTTTTATAGCGGGAAAATTCCAGTGAATTTAATATCAATGACACCCTTTTTTCATGTACTTACAATTCTTTACAATTAGCAGATTATTTTTCTTATCTACTAAAACATGTCTCGGCGCGTGTGTAATTATCCGAAACCATAATTTCAATATTTTTAACATCTGAATAGCTCTTCATCAAAGTAGAATTAAGTTCGACTATTTGAATTTGATTCAAATTTTCTTTAAAATTCAACTTACCACATTTGAATGATAGTTTTGAAAATCAAAACAGCACAAACGGTTATTTTTTGCTAGTTCTTTTGAAATTTTGAGCTTCTTTTTATGCATTGATTCTGCAACATGACCAATTTCACTTCAAAAGTTAAAACTTTAGGGGAAAAACTTTTCTTGGTTCAAAATTCAGCTACTTAGTTGAAAATGGAACTAGTTTATTAGAAATTCCTTTTTTCATCGATGACCCATCATTTCATTTTGAAATCCTTTTCTCTGTTCAACATCTACCTATTTTGTTTAAAAAATTTTGTTGAAAATTACGTATTTTGACTGAAAATTTAAGTATTTCATATTTGATTGAACATTCATCTTCTTCAGTTGAAAATTCAGATATTTTGTTGACAATTTCTGTATTTTGTTAAAACTTTGTCTTTTTTGTAAAATATTAATCTTCTTGGTGACTGATTCACATTAGTGACTAATTCACACTTTTGGTTGAAAATTCATTTTTTTCAATTAGAAATTGTCTTTTTTTAGTGAAAAGTAATTTTTTTAACTGAAAATTTAACTATTCCATTTTTCTCGAGAATTTACCTTATTTGATAGACATTTATTCTTCTCAGTTTAAAATTTATCTGCTTACTTGTAAACACAACTATTTTGTTGAAAATTTGTATTTTTTGGTAGAAAATTCATCTTTTGGGTTAAAGATCATTATTTTAGTTCAAACTTAATTTATTTGCTTAAAAATTCAAATTTTTGAAATTTTTTTATGAAAATGAAGTTTTTAATCTGAAAATTTAACTATTCCATGTTTGATTCAACACTCCACTTGTTAAGTTGAAAATGCAGCGATTTGGTTGAAAATTTCTGTATTTTCTTCAAACTTCGTCACTTGTGGATAAGTATTAATCTTCTTGGTGCTTAATTCACCTTTTTGGTTGATAATACATTTCTTGGGTTAATAATTTACCTTCTAGGTAAATTTAATTTTTTTTTATTCAAAGTTTGATTAAAAATGTATGTATTATGTTAAAAATTATTTTTTTTTTTTTGGTTGAAAATTCATTTCTTTGATTCAAACTTGATTTTTTTAACTAAAAATTACATTATTCCATTTTTTGTCAAAAATTCATCTCATTAGATAGAAATGTAAACTTCTTAGTTAAAAATTTATCTGTTTGGTTGGAAATTTCAATACTATTTAATTGAAAATTCATTTACTTTCTTTAAACATTGTCTCTTATGGAAGAATATTAATTAATCTTCTTGATGGCTAATTTAACTTTTTGGTTGAAGAAGCATCTCTTTGGTTGAAAGTTTAACTATTGGGCTGAAAATTCCTTTAAAGATTTAAAATTTCGTTGCAAATCCAAGTATTTTGTTACAAATTAATCTTTTTTTGGTTCAAAATCATTCCTTTTGATTGAAAATTCATATCTTTTATCAACAGTAAGTCTTTTTTTAAATTAGCTTTTCAACTAAAGATTTAACTACAAGTTTAGAAAAAATTTCAAAAATAATTTAAACCTAGGAACGAATTCAAGAAATTTAAAACAAAATGTAGATTTTTGTAGATTTTGAAAAAAGATGATTTTTAGTAATCTTGAAAGGTTTCAAAAGTATAAAAGTTTTCTTTTAAAGACTTTAAAATATTTCCAAAATTGTCGAAAACGAATCTGGAAGATTTTAAAGCAATTTTTTTAATTTTTCAGTCAAAAAGAATAATGGAAAATTCGAATCACTTCTAAAGACATTAAGAAGTTTTGAAAAAATTTCAAAAAATTATTTTGAAAAATAATGTAGAAGATTTCAAAGCAACAATTTTGAATTTTGCAAGATTACAAATTTTTTCTAAATTTTCAAAAAATTATTTTTTACTTTGAAAAATTAATTTTAAGATAAAATTGAAAATTATTTCAAAATATTTCCAAAATTGAATCGTGAAGATTTTAATGCAACTTTTTGTATTTTTCACAATTTCGAAAAAATTTTAGGAAAAATCGAACACATTTTAAACTATATATAGAAATTATGAAGAATTTTCAAAAGAATTTCAAGAAATTAAAAACAAAATGTAGATTTTTGAAGACTTCGAAAAAGATGTTTTTTGAAGAGTTTTGTAAGCTTTGAAGACAATAAAAAAGTTTTATTTTAAAGATATAATAAAAGAAAATTATTTTTTAAAAGTTTTCAAAAATAATTTTAAACTTGAAATAATTTCATGAAAATTAGGAAAAAATGAAGTATTTTTAAAATTAAAAAGAAAGGTTTTTTAAACTTTTGAAGGGTTCCAAGAAAATACAAAAAACTTCTTAAAATTCCCAGGAAGATTTAAATAATGTTTTATTTGGTACATTAATTTTAAGAGAAATTTTTAAAAGATTTCAATGATTTCATAAGATTTCGAAAACTGACGAACAATAATCTGAAAGCCTTTTTGGTAAGATGTTTTTTATTTTGCGGGTTATAAAATGATTTTCTAAAATTTCGAAAAACAATTTAGAAACTTTTAAAGCAAAATTTTTCAATTTTGCAAGATTGCAAAATTTTAGAAAAAATTCGGGTTAGTTATGAAAATTTCAAGAAGTTTTGCAAAGATTTCAAAAAATTTAAAACCACTTACTTGAATTCTCTGGATTGTTTTAAAATTTTCTGAACTCTCTAAACTGTTTTGAATTTGTTGAATTCACGATATCACTGAATTTAAAAAATTTTTTTTAATTATCTTGTAATCATTAGAATACACGTTGAATTATTTTAGCTTTCTTTTAATATTTCTGATTCTTTATAAAACACCATTAATTGATCTCAATTTCTCTGAATTTTTTCGAAATTTCATGAACTGATCAAACTACCCTGAATTCGTCGAATTCTCACGATATCACTGAATGTTTTAAAAATGTGTTTTAATTATCTTGAAATCATTAGAATACGCGTTGAATTACTTTAAATTTCTTCGAATAATTTCAATCTTGTGGAACCCTACAGAATTCAAAACACTCGAAGGAATTAAAAATAATGCTATGCGTATTTTTAAGATATCGAATGAATTCAGAAAACTGAAAAAGAATTCAGAAGACTGTTTGAGTACAAAACATTTCAGAGAATTTAAAGGAATTCAGGAGAATTGAGATAATAAGAAAGAATGTAGAAATTCAAAAAAATTAATGGTGTTTTGTAAAGGTTGTCAGAAAAAGTAAAAAAAAAATTAATTCTGAAGAATTCGTTTGAATTCAACAGGAGGAAAAATATTCAAAGAAAGTCAAAATAATTCAACGTGTATTCTAATAATTTCAAGATAATTAAAAACCATTTTTTTTAAATCAGTGATACCGCGAATTCAAGAAATTGAAAACAGTTTTTAAAGTTCAGAAAATTTTAAAAGAATTCAGAGAATTCAGAATAAATCAGGAAGTTCAAATAATTTGGAAAAATTCAGAGAATTCGGAAGAAATCAAAGAATTTAATAGCACAAACGAATTCACAAACTTCAAAAGAAATTCACAGAATTCAAAGAAAAATTAAATCATATAAAAAGAATTTAGAGAATACAAAAGAATTAAAAAGGTTTTGGAGAATTTAAAAGAATTCATACAATTGAGAAGAATTCAGAGAAATCTGAAGAATTCAGAGAATAGCGGGAGAATGCAGAAGAATTCACAGCGTGCAAAAGAATACACAAACTTCAAAAGAATTCACAGAATTAAAAAAAAATTGTAAAATTTCAAATCAATTTAGAGAATACAAAAGAATTCATATAATTCAAAAGATTTCAGAAAATTTAAAATTCAGAGAATACAAAAGACTTGGAGAAATTCAAAATAATTGAAGGTGTACTGTAAAGGTTTCAAGATAATTGCAAAAAACGTCAAACCTCCTGCAAATTTCAAATTACTCTTTTGCGCACACACCCTCATCAGTGGCACATTAACTGTCTTTCATCTAACGCATGCTTCCGTTTGGTTAATCTTTAATTGTTCATTACCCAATTATTATTAACTCTACAACAAATTTTTATTATTATTTTCAGCTCCATTTTTTATGAGGAATTCAAAAATATAAGAATGTACCTTGAGTACTGGGACACCCTGTATATTTTTAAAATTTCCATAAATGTATAAACTCTTGTATTTTCTTCCGGTTCATTACGGAAATTCAATTTTTGACCCTTCAACGTCATAAAGACGTTTAGTTTTACCTTACGAGCGTTTACAAAATAATATGAATAATAATTTTCTCTCCTATCTATGAAAGATCTTTGAATTAAATGTTGAGTAAATGAACAAATAAGAGGAATTAATATTTGATTAATTATAATTTTTTTCGGAAATATATATTACAGAAATATAACATAATTTAGATGTAAGAAGTTGTAGGCTTCGGAAGCTACGATCATGACAAAATCGTGCAACATGATGTGGATTATTATTATCATCAATATTATATATAATGCGTGGCTGCGTCCGTCTTTAGTATAAGTACTCGCATTTGCCTGGAAATTTGGCCAGGGGAGAGGAAAACTGCAGAAAACCATCTTCCCGAGTACAACCGGTATTCAGACTGTCGAAATGGACTGCAGACATTCGATATCACCAGTCATCCTCGACGTCCAGCAGCTAATTCTGTCATTGGTGATTGATTGTTAGATGTGGGTAGGGCGCACCTCGCATTAGCTGACGGAAAACTCTTTTCCACCAGTTTGGGGTGATCATAGCTCCAACAGCTTGATCATCATGTATGAACACCAAAAAGTCTACGCCAGCATACTTAAGGTGGTAGGCTAGAACAACTCTCTGGAGGATTTCTTCTTCACTCGCATGGTAATTATGAGCAACATCTTTAACGACTATGTCCATGTTTATTGCTGTACCAGGAACTAGCTTGACCTCAAAATCTATGGTCTCTAAAGTGATAAACCACTTTGATGCATCAGGACTGAAATATCTCGGATTACCTTGAAAAATAAAAAAAAGACTTACGATTTTAAAAAGAATAAAAATCATTCTTTCAAAGTTTTGAGCAGATTCTTCAATAAAAATTATTTGAGTCATTAAAGTACTCTCTTAAACTGAACCAGTGAATTCGTCACTGGCTGATTAGGCTATATAGCAGAGGTATGAGTGAAACAGTAAAATTTCAATGATTGTCAATGATACTATTTGTGCTGTTTTTCACCAGTGAGATTTTACTGGAAATCAGTCATATTTCACTGTTTCATTTTAAGAGAATACGTGCAACATCTACCTGGATGGGAGCGAGCTGATGGCCTAGGTGCAGCCTTAACACCCAAAAAAACATTAGTTCCATCTGGTTGTTGTGTTACATATACTATGCATTTTATGTGAATTCCGCCTTCCTCAGTAATATAAGCACGGGTAAAAAAATTATTGTTGGCCCGATATTCTATAGTTGGAACGTCGTTAGGTTTATACACGGGTTTACATTGCTTCACCTCGTTTAGTACTGATAGAGTCACCGTAATTTCATGGTTCATATAATAAATTGTTACTCCTCGTGGCCTGGGAGGATCTCCTTCGGAAGGTTGCGCTGGAGCATTTGACATACTTGCTGTAGGAGGTCGACTTCTTCTACGTGGACGAGGACTTTCCGCAATGAAATTTGGCAGAGAATAACCTTCTGCGTCAGGATTCCACGAAGCATTTATTTCTGTATAAAAGAAGTGAATATTATTGTTATTTAAAAAGTATTATAGGTACCGAAGCCATTTCAAATTAGGCAGGTTTTACCATTGAAGTCGCGAAATCTCTCAGGACGAAATAATTATTTTGTTTTTAGAGGAAATTAGGTGATTCGTATTTTATCGATTTGCAAAACAAAATTTTCTACAAGGTTAGGGGAGCGGCGTTGAATGTGGCGCGGAGACTAATGTGGCGCGTTCGAGTTTTCGAATATTAACTCTCAGAGGCCATACGAATGCAAATCGGGCAGGCCGAAAATTTAAAATGTCCCTCCCTCTCAGAGCACGCACTGTTCGATAATTATGTCTATACTTTGGTGTATCCGTCGAGCAACAGCTTGTCGTCAGTCGCTCTACAGCTGCTCTGCTGGAATCGCCGAAAAGTTACCTAAGGCCAAATTTGCAACGGTTTGGCCTCGGCGTCACAAATGAGGTTCTGCTAATTTTTTGTAAGTGCCACGATAAATAGCATTTCTGCAATTATTATCGCCTAATGCGTAAGTAAATACTTTTTTATGATTTTCTTTCTTTTCCGTGGTGTCTCGTATATCCTAACCTCGTCAGTGGGCATCAAGAACAAAGCAGCCAACTCGCGGCATATTTATGCATGCATATGTGTATATTTAATTCCAATCATTAATGGATGTAATTTGTACTAAATTTTTTAAAGTAACACATTTTTTGTAATGGACCTGATTTTTCACCTTTTTAAAATTATCCTTTTTTCAAGCACCTATTAA
>CAKNWT010329776.1:0-13331 GCA_932066315.1 Andricus coriarius | reverse complement strand
AATCGGTTTAGGTCAATCCGAGTTCGGATTGAAAATTTGTTTCGGATTTATTCGGATTGAAAGTTCGGATTGAGTCGTATTAATTTTTGACCGATTTGGATCGAACGAAATGGAAAAAAAATTCGGATTCGTTCGAATTAACTCGGATTGATTCGGATACAGATTCCGGAATGATTCAGATACCTTCGGATTGGTTCGAAATGAATTCCTGTCCGATACTTTCGCGGGGTGGAGGGGGGCTAAATGTCCTTTGTATAAAATAATATTGACTTTTTTCAATGTTTCGGTTCATGAACTATCCTACTTCATTTATAAATGTGAAGTAACACTGTGTGTCTCAATTTAACTTCTTGCGTATGAGGGCACTGCTGAATAAGCTCATTTTAACCTTTCATTGGAAGATACTGTACAATTTTGAGGTTATGCTACACATAATGTTTTAATGTACTTTCTTTCTATATGTGAAGAAAAAAAAAATATTGAAACAATTAGTGACAAGATTAATAATTAATTCACGTAAGAACCATTTGAACCCTTATCGACAACCCTGGCTAAAGTTTTGGATAGGAATTAATTCCGAACTAATTTGAAGTATTAGAAATCATTCAGAAATCTGAAATTGCGACAATGGAGATATTACCAATGCGATACTGCCGGAGTTTCTGAATACTTTAAACCCTCCTAATTTTTTACCGTATGAATTACAGTTAAGAAATAATTCGATTGTAATGCTCATACAAAACTTAAGTATCAATGAAGGTTTACGCAACGGAGCTCGATTACAAATACTTAAAGTTGCTAATAATCTTTTAAAATGTCGTATCTTAACAGGGAATAAAGCAGGAAACATTGTGTGCATGCATCGCATTTCATTATATTGTGACGACGTTTACCCTTTCACTTTTAGGCGGCGACAATTTCCAATCAAATTAGCATTTGCCATGGCAATTAATAGAAGCCAAGGTCAAACTTTCGAAAACATTGGAGTAGATCTTCGTTTAGATGTTTTCAATCATGGACAATTGTACGCAGCATTTTCTCAAATTAGATCTTGGAAATCTTTACGTATTTTCTTGGGAGAACAACGCCCGAATAAAATGATTAAATATTATGTATACACAGAATCATTAGACTAAAATAATTAGTTTACTTTTAAAAAAATCGATAAAAAAGGTTTGAAAAACATCTGCAGGTCACAGGATACTTTACTATACAGCAATTTAGATTACGTGGGTTTTTATTTACAATCTACAATTTTAAACAAAAATATTATTGCCCAGATGTAAAGAACATGAACACGGACGTCTGACAACCATTATTTTTTTGAAAAATTATTCACAAAAACCTGCGTGAAGTAATTTGCTCTTACGGCAAAGTTTCACATGCCCTCGAATTCTTTGCAGCAAAATCAATTTTCAAGTACGAAACACGCGCGGTCAAGCGCGCGAATCGGTCTCGTACGAAGAAAAGCAGAAGAAAGAGAGGTTGCGGGGCTTCGGAGAGCGTACCGCGGAAAGGAAAAGAGAGAGAGAGAGAGAGAAAAGATTGCATATGGGGGCCCGAAGGCAGACCATACGAAGAAAACCGGAAGATAATAGCAAATTTTGAACACCCCCGCCCCAAACCTATCTCAAAATGTTCTTTTTTCCTTTCAACCTATTGAGTAACCCCTCATTATGAAATGATTTCAAAATAAAAAAAATACATTTTCATTTTCCTCAGGAAACTAACAATCAGAGGGTAGGGGCTGAGGGCATGAAAATTTTAAGAAACAAAAATGAAATTAATTAATAATTTTAAAGCTCTTTACATTTTTATGTTTATTAACTCATTTTATTACAATATATATGTGTATTGCTTAACTCATTCTACCTTGAAAAACTCAGATAATTTTGTGACTTGACAGGAATCAGATTGAAATTCCATAAAATTTGACGCCAGCACAGTTTTATTGTATGAGTACGCACGATTTCCGAAATTGTTCTCTATCGTAAACTTCACTTATAGACAGACTATAAATCAAACCTTATCTTTCACAAGAATATGATCAGAATCGGTAAGACGAAATTGTTGGAATTTACAAAATAATAAAAAATAAATATTTTGAATAATTATTGATCGATTCGCAATTTAATAGCATTCAGTACGTAGTTCTAATCTGATAATTTTTTGAAATCCTTGAATCCATTAACGAGTCACAAACACTATTGTATTTTGCTTTTACATTTTTTGTGAATACATTAATGCTGTGAAGGATTTTCGTCCACAAATATTATTTTAAAACTCTTTGAGATTGGTGAAGAGCTGGCTAATGGAGAGTCCGCCATTTCTTCTGCGGTCATATATTTTACCTCGCCGCTGTCCATGTTTAGTTTTACCCGTTCTCCATCCCAATACGGAGAGCCTGATGTATAAACCCCACGAAGAAGTGTATTGTTTCTCTCGAAAATTGCAAAAATGTCACCATCAGAGATACCAATTTCTGTTCTGTTGGTAGAGGCAAACAATGATTATATTTTCCTCTAAAACAAATTGGTATATCAGGAGGAAAAGTGTATTTTCGAATTTCAAATTGCCGATTCGGATTCGCTTTTGGAATAAGCCGAACCAATCTAAGTTGTTCATGTTGAAGTGTATATCCAAGTATGCTCAAAGAGGAATGCTCGCCAGAAGGAGACCTGGACCTGGCACGAAGAGTGGGCTCGGCAGGAGGAGTGGACCTGACCGGAGAACCGGGAGAATGAGGCCTAGCAGGAGGAAAATGCTTTTCAGGAGAATGATGCATGGCAGAAGAATAAGAATTTCCCAAGCGAGGAAGAGACTGAGCAGCGTCGGTAATTGGTAAGCGATCGATCCGTGAACTTGAATCTGCACCAGAAAAAGAGGATTACATTTTTATGGTGCATTCTCTTCCGGCAAATTTTGCGGAATATCAATTTTATCTTTCGGCATATTTTTTTTCTCTTCTAGCATATTTTTCTCTCACCGAGAGAGAAGTACTTGACGCACTTCAATGTTTATTTGTACAGAGAAATTGAATTTAACATTATTTCGAGTTTGGGAAATTGCTGCATTTTGGGAATAAACATCGTGGGTAAATTTAACGATGTTTTTGAACAATACAACTTAGTCGAGGCGGGCTGTGGGCGGAACTGAAACGAAGCTACAGCGATTTTGATAATTCATCGTTAAAGTTTCTGACAAAATTGCTTAAACAGGCGTGGTAAGCTAAAAACTGTTAAAATAATATTGTGTCTTGTCCCGGAAAGCACTTCGGAACCGCCATACGTCAGCAGCTGCGGTGACTTTTTACATTTTATCTTTAATATTTTTGTAGAATTTATTCTGATGCTGATCATTAAATAATAATTGTTTTCTATATAATGATTTTCTATAATGACTTTTGTATAGCTATGATCCTGAAAAAATTATAGCGATTTCATTGTAAGAAAATCATTATAGGCCCACACTAATTGTTCTATAATATCTTTCCGTAAAGATGCAATTGGTAAAAATTAATTTATTATTGGGCGCTTGTTAAAAATGTGCTCAATATAAAAATATAATAACTGCTTATTAATCTACACTTATTTTTATTTTTTTTGTACTAAGCATACCTTCATGATTCTTATGCTCGTTACTCATCCCAAAATTTGCCAGAAGGTCCCTTGTTTTTGGCGGCATAGCTGATGGTATTTCTGTGAAAAGACGTAAGGGATTTATGAATTTGTAATGTTAATAGCGTATTACAAATACTAAAAGCGTAATACGATTATTCCATTTTATTTCGTATGAGTCAATATCAATGAAATGTGGTAGTGACTCAGCGAAAAGTAAACAAAAGACAATAATATGTTTTTTCGATCTCAGTTATACATAAATATCAATATAAATGATGAAATCATAGTTTTCCACGTAATTCTAAAGTATATATAATTTTTATTATTTGAATTAATTAGATACCTGTGTTTTATGAAACGTTTGGTAAAAGAACCTTATTTTGTTACGTTTTATTCGTATTTACTACTGATTTCTTCAATGTAAAAAAATGCATATTAGACTTAATCTATTTTATCTTAACCCAAAGTGACAATAAAATTCAAAATTGTTATTTTATGAGAAAAAATGACGCGGAATTCACGCAGCGTTTATTTAGAAACTGTTTAAAATACCCTGGAAATCCCGGATTTTTCTGTTGTTCTCCCTAAGAGATATTTTTTGTCAAAAATGTAGAAAACATCCAAAGTTTAGAGTTTTTAAAAGAAACGTTTTATATTTCGGGTAAAAAACGTAGAGCTTCAGCAAAAATCGATCAAAATTGCATCTTTTGAAGTATAAAGCTTTCATTGAAACAAACCATAAAACACTGATTGAGATAAGTAAGTCTAAAAAATCTATTATTCAATAATGTATAATAGATGTGTTCCAGCGTATTTCCTAAAAAAAAGAAAATATAAAAAATGATAATAATTTATTCTTTACTTACCAATTGAACTAAGAATAACGCACAGGGTTAGGACCAAAATGTAGAAGCTCCACATTTTTTTCCAAATGTAGGAAAAACTAATTAACATCGAATTTTGAGAACAGCGTAAATAATGAACGATGTTTCGTGTATATATACTGTTCTCAGATATTTGTGTTTTCCCCTTCCCGGGCACTAATCGCGTATATTTATGATTTTAGGACATGGTGGAATTCAATTTTTTTTATCATTGTCACATGATTTATTAAGTCAAAGTTAAACTTCTTTAAGTGTATAATTTTCTATATTAAGAAGCTCAGCTAATTTTATGATGTATAAAGAGTAAATATGAAATCACTATCTGACAAATGAGAATTATAGACGAATGTGCTACGCATATTATTTGCGCGCCTGGGGATTTATTTCGCACACTTGTAGTCACTGAAGTAGCCAGATGTGTCATAATATGTGACGCATGTCGCTTGCATGGGTGATGGTTGCATGCGTCAGAGTGATATAAGACTTTCGTGCAATTTCACGCAGCATACTAAAATAAGGATTAAAATATTCAGCAAAATATATTAAATAATTAAAAAAATGTTTCAAAACTGAATGACATTTATTAGTTTGAATATTCGAACTTAATACAACAGTATATGATATTACAGTAACAATAATACATTGGGAAGGTAAATAACAGCTTTGAGATCGTTTTCTTATTCTTGTTAAAAACGTAGATAAAAAATGTTTAATACTATAAATAGTGGGGTACTAATAAAAGAGATAAAAATATATTCTTTGGATTCATCATCTGCAAGGTCATCTGTTTCTAATTCCGAGATTTCGAAAGTTTAATTTTCGTCCTCTTTTCCCGCCTCCAATTCTTCTATTCTTTTTCTAATATGCAATTACTCATCCTGAAGATCATCGACAGATCTAATAATTCAAATAAAAAAAATTTTGCTTTCAACTCTTCCTCAAGTAATAAAAGCTTACCTTTCAACTTTCCACAAGTTATGCATCTGTTCATATTGGAATCATAAACGGACTTTCGCTTATCAGTTCTCTTCGCTAGAGATCTTTTCTGAGACGATTTTGTAATTTTTCTACCCGAATCTTCGCTGATGTTTTGCAAATCTAGTTGTGATGAATTATTTTCATTGGGTACAACCTTAGACTTTATGTTCACTTGTCTTTCGACAGATGAAGTGGTTGCAACATTGGTTTATATAAGCCGAACAGCCTGGCGAGATATGTGGAGGAGAGCCAACGTCATAATAATAAATACTATTGTTTACAACTCGATACTTGAAAAAATGTCAATAAGTTCAAATTTAATAAAATGAAAGTCATCTACAATAAACAAATAAATACCGTGGCTAAAGTGGTCTAAATCTTCTTTTGTCTGGAGAGAATGCTGTTCATGAACTCAACATTAACTTTTATTTAAATTACCAGTTACTTGAAACATTTTGATCCTACTTCGGATGAGAAAGCATATCGTATTTCATTTCTAAACTCTTTAAAGTACCTTAATGTTGTAAGGTATTTTCGTCTACAAATATTATTGTGAAATTCTTTGAGATTGGTGAAGATGTAGATAATGGAGTTTCCCTCATTTCTTCTGGGGTCATATATTTCACCTCGCCGCTACTCATATTTAGTTTCGCCCGTCCTTCATGCGTATATATTCCACGAAGAAGGTTATTGTTTCTCTCGAAAATTGCCAAGATGTAGCCATCAGACGTTGATAATACCAACTGCTGTTCGGTTGGTAGTGGTAGACGTTGACTACATTTTCCTCTTAAACCAATTGTTTTATCAGGAGGAAAAGTGAATTCTCGAATTTCGAATCGCCGCTTCGGATTCACGTTTGGAATAAACCGAACCAATCTCAGTTGTTCATGTTGAACTGCATATCCAATTAAGCTTAAGGAAGAATGCTGGCCAGGAGGAGACCTGGACCTGACACGAAGAATGGGCTCGCCAGGAGGAGCTGATTTGACTGGAGAAACCGGAGCATGAAGTCTGGCAGAAGAAAAAGAATTTCCAGAACAAGGAACACGTTCAGTAGGGTCTCTATCAGGTAAGGAACCGAACTGTGAACTTGAATCTGCAATAAAAAATAGAAGATTACATTTTTCTTGAGTATTCCCTTTATGAGAATTTTGCCGTGCATTAACTCCAAGCTTTACGCAATGCAATTCTCCATACATTTTAAACGCTTGGGACAAAATAATTCCACTGAAACATTCCGAGGAAAAGAAAGGTTCGAAGAACAAGTCTTCTCACTCAAGCAAGGATTGGATCTCGAGATGCAAATGAATCGAGTATACGCGAATCTCTGACCCGATTTTGGGAGGGCCATCAGACGTTACGAATTTACAGACTATAACGGTCTGGAGGTTCTGGCAGCGGAATACGAACACGTAATATTAACAGTTCTGGGGCCGCTATCGTCCCAACTTTAGCTGATAGCGAGACCACAAACAACACGTCAGAGTTAGTGCATTTGATTAAAGTGCTTATCGCGACAATAGGGAATGAAAATCAGGGATCAGCTGCGATCTCGGGTAAAGACGAACCTGCGAACAAGTCAAAGTCCTAGGGAGCCAATAGGAGAAATAGCAACAACTCTTGGGACAAAATAATTCCACTGAAACATTCCGAGGAAAATTGGGCACCCTGTCCGAATATAGGTTGATTATAGGTCCATACTAATTTGTTTATAATATTTTCTCGTGAGGATCCAATTAGTAAAAGCGCACTTACATAGTATTAGGTGCTTGCTAAAAACATGCTCGATAAAAAAGAAAAATTTGAAAATTTGTCTAACACTTTGGAAACAAAAGGTTCTAAGCGTTTGAAATATTTCTTGGTAAAAGAGGTTATTGATAGTTTAAAACTGTTAATTTGATAACTGTTTACTATTTAACACTTCTTACATGAATTTTTGTTTGTACTAGGAATACCTTGATGATTCGTATCTTCATTACTCATCCCAAAATTTGTTAGAAAGTCTCTTGTTTTCGGCGGCATAGCTGATAATGTTTCTGTGAAAAGACGAAAAAGATTTATGAATTTGTAATTTTAAAAGTGTACTACAAATATTAAAAGCGTAATTCGATTATTTAATTTTATTTCGTATGAGTCAGTTACAGCCTATCAGCAATTGGCGTTAGTGAATCACCGTCAAGTAAACAAGAAACACTAATATATTTCTTCGATGAAAATATCACTTAAATATTAACATAAATTATGAAATAAAAGTTGGCTAATTAACTTTGAAGAATAAGTTGAGTAAAACAATCCTATTGTGTTACATTTTATTCATATTTATAACTCATTCCTTGAATTTGAAAAAATACATATTTACACACTTAATGAATATTACCTTACTTCGAAGTCACAATCAAAATTTACAATCGCTCTTTTGGGAGAAAAAAGTGACGTGAAATTTACAGTGTGTTTATTCAAAGATTTTTGTTTTTCTATCTAATAGATATTTTTTATCTAAAATGTAGAAAACGTTTACAGGTTAGAGTTTCGAAGTGCAAAGTTAATTATTTCGGCTTTAAAACTTGAAAATTCGGCAAACAGCGAACAAAATTGCACCTTCTGAGGTATAAAGTTTGTATTCATAAAAACTATAAAACACTCATAAAGATAAGTAGGTGCTCAACATCTGTCGAAGTATTATACTTAATGAACAAAATAAATACTACAGTTGAATTTCAATTTTGGTAATTTCGAATTATGCGTTCCAATAATTACGCCGCGCCGCGGATTCATTAATGTTTAATAGATATATTCGAACCTACTTACTATAAATCAGAAAATATAGAAAAAATTATTATAATTTTTTTTACTTACCAATATAATTAAGAATAACGCCCAGGGTTAAGATTAAAATATAAAGGTTCCACATATTGTCAAAATGTAGGAAAAACTGATTAACGCAGAATTTTGAGAACAGCGGAACTAATGAATGTTCTGATGTTTCATGTATATATACTGTTCTGATATATTTTTTCCCCTTCCCGAGCGCAAATCGCATATATGGATAATTTCAGGACTCGGTGGAATTAAAATTTTGTTATCATTATCACATGGCTTATTTAGTTGAAGTTAAACTCTTTCACGTTTATGATTATTCTACATTAAGAAGCTTAGCGAATTTGGTCATGTATAAAAAGTAAATATGAAATCACACTTTGACAAATATTTTTCAGGAAAGACCCTTACGTAATTAAAATACGTCCAAGATCGTAGGTTACCCAAATAACAATTATAGATGCATATGCTACGCATATTACTCGCATGCGTGATGTTTCCATGCGTAAGAGTGAAATGAACTTTTCGTGCGATTTCACGCAGCATAATAAAATTAAGATTAAAATATTGAACAAAATATGTTAAATAAATGAAATAATGTTTTACAACTGAATGACAATTATTAATTTGAATATATGAATATAATATAACAGTATATGATATTATAGTAACCATAATACTTTGAGAAGATAAAAATGTAATCTTTGGATTCATCATCTGCAAAGTCTTCTGTTTCCACTTCCGCAATTTCTAAAGCTTCACCTTTGTCCTCTTTTTCCGCCTCCAATTCTTCTATTCTTTTTCTAATATGCAATTACTCATCCTGAAGATCATCAATAGATTTTGAAGGCTGCATTTTTTCATCAAGAAGCTTCTTTTGACTTTTTTTTGTTGACCTTAGTTGTTTTATCTTTTCCTTAAATACTGTTTTATCTTCTGGTCCTTTAAAATTGGGACACTTTAGGGATGCCCTTAAAATGAAAATCGAAGATATTAGTTGTAAAATTTTAGAGTCGCTATTTAAATACTTAAGTTCTTTTGCGTTTGTTCTTGTTGGTTTTTTTGTATTGAAAACTATTTTTATTAGAATACTCTCAGTTCTCACCACTTTTTCTTAAGTTTGGTTAATCTGTCCTCAAGTCTCAGTACATAGGGACGTGTTTATCCAGGGGTAAAAGTCTCTTTCTATCAGGCATAGACCTAGAGATTGAGAATTGATTCCTAAATTGGTAAACTCGATCCGATCTGCACAACACTTTGAGGAGGGAAAGGGAAAATTTAATTTCATTTGATACACCGAAACGACCAATTCAAACCAAATTGAGCTTTCGACCAAGCTTGGAAATCACCAACTTGGAAATCATACAATTTGAACTCTGAAGGTCGGAGTAACAGTAAAATATCAAATCAAGTTATATCCTGTTCCACGTTGTTGAGTCTGAATTCCCTATGGTCATGAAGCGAATCAGTATGGGAATCTAGACTAGAACGCTGGCTTCGTAAAACCAAACATAAGTATCTTTAAATAAAAAGAAATGTCTGCCTACTGTCAAATCCAATGTGAAGTGATTTGAAGAATTGTAGCGCCTCTATGCTATAGGAAACTGAGGTGGAATTCCCTCTAGGAATTGCACCTAGTCTTGAGAAAACGAAGTTGTAGTTAAGGTTAGAAAAAAAGACTGAGAGAAATATAAGTATGTCCTGCATGCTCGAGAAAATGAGAGGGAGACAGGGATAGGAGTCAATCTAATTAAAAGGGCAGCGATTCTATCAGGAGGTCGAAGTCTCATAAAATAAATATTATTTTTCTCGCAATCTCCGCAGCGCACTTGTGAGCCCACAATCAACTACAGGTAAAAAGACATTCCAATGATTTATAACCGAAGGAGATTAAATTTTATAGAGTCATCAGCCGATGTAGAGTTGAGATCCACCGAATGTTATATTTGTGAGGAGTTTTTGATCAAAAATTATTTTCTTTTTCGAGACTTACGCGTGAAAAGACTTGATCCAATTAGTGTAATTGGACTCGAGATGCTGGATAGAGCCCGTTAAGGGCAAACTGGATATAGTTTCTCGGCAATTCTCAATGTTGCGAGAAAAGTCCGAGTTTCTACAAACATATTCATTCATTCATAATAAGGGAAAACGCGTGTTCACGAAAGGTAACAATTCTCGATTTGTGTAAAATCGTCAATTTGTGGATTTTAGCTCGACATGGAAACAGAAAATTTGAATTGAAAATAACATCAATAAATCAAATCAAATAAGAATGTTAAACTGTATTGATGCTTTATGAAAGCGTTGCTGCCAAACTCGGAAAATTCCATGGTACTTGAGAGTAATATTCTGAAACATTTCAATGGATTCTAGAGGATTTCATAGATTTCACAAGATTTAAAGGATTTTATTGAATCTCAAAGGATTTTACACAATTTAAGGGATTTCGAAGAAAAAGATTTCAAGGGATTTTAAGGAATTTAAACGGATTTCGAAGAATTTTAAGAGATCTATGCAAAAACTAAATGTTATTTATTTCTATGCATTTCTATGGATTTCAACGACTTCAAGGGATCTGCATGAAATAAAAAAATGTCAGCTGATTTGAAAGATTTTAAGTACTTTTAAACGATTCAAAGGACATCCAAAGGATATCAAAGAATCTTGCAGCATTTCTAAAGATTTCTTTGTAGTTTCTCTGCATTTTACAATTATTTCTTTAATGTTTTCGTATAATTTATTCTAATGCTGATCATCCGATAATCGCTTTCTATAGAATGTTCTTCTATAATGACTTTCGTATAACTCAACAAAAAAATATTTTTTCGAAAATTTGTCTTTTAAACATTGGGAACAAAAGGTTCCAAGCCTTTAAAATGTATTTTGTTACTCATCCTAACGGCCTACCTGTATAACTGCGTCATGACGTCGCGACAGTTCACTCAAAGCACTATGGCGAGCTCGCGTCGACCAACAGTGGGTCTCCATTACAGTCATCCAAAATACGGTTTTCACCCTGAAGAACAAGCCCCCCCCCCCCCAAAGTGTATTTCCCGAGAGAAAAATTCCCCTATTTTTTTTCGAAATTCTAATATTACAATGTGCCACCGAGCACTTCAAAATCCCATTTAATTAACATAGGAAAATTTTTTATTTTTGAAAAATTGAACTCATACCTCAGGGTTTGATCGAAACGTATTAACTTTTTTAGGGATTTAAAATGAGTACCTATGAAATATAACCATACTGATAACTTTTATTTTTAACCCCCCCCCCCTCCCTCCCACCCACAGCGCCCCAAATATGACCCAAAAATAAAAAAACTACATTTTTACGTATTATTGTTACTTTTTAGCAATTTTCATTGTCTTTAATCCAAATAATTACTAATGGATAATTTAAATATTTCCCATGACTCTTTGAACCATTTTTAATTGCTTAAACAAATATAACTTATTTAAACAATGACTTAT
This sequence comes from Andricus coriarius, assembly GCA_932066315.1. Lineage (NCBI taxonomy): Eukaryota > Metazoa > Arthropoda > Insecta > Hymenoptera > Cynipidae > Andricus > Andricus coriarius. Next base: position 1,559 of record CAKNWT010329776.1, on the reverse strand, counting down.
TCCCAAAAAATGTAAAAAATAATCGTATTTTATGATTGAAATGTAATAGTTTGTCATTGTTTGGAGTCGTAAACTTTTTTAAAAACATTATGTAACTATTTAAACAATTACTTATTGTTTATTCTCAAAATTTCTAAAAATTGACCCAGAGATGTCCAGTTTTTTCTCAAATTCGTATCCTACGCTACTTTTGATTGAATAATTATATAATTTTGATACAATTCTTTTAATGTTTAATAAACTTCCATTTGCTTAAACAATTTTGATTTGCTTCAGCAGTTTTTTTTTCGATAACTTTAAAAAAATAAAATAAAATAAAATACATATAATCACTTTTCTGACTGTATAGTGTATACAAAGAATATATTAACCATTTTTTAATTGTTTTAACAAATATAATTTGTCTAAACAATTAGTTTTCCAAAAATATTTTTTAAGTCGTATATTCTGAATTGAGCATGATATTGAATGATTTCGAGGAGTAGTAAATTTGGTTAGAAACGTCGTGTCATTGTTCGAACAATTTTTATTCGTTGAAGCAGTTTTCTATTAAAAATGTAGATCAGTAATATAAAATACGACACATAGAATTATTTTCGTAAATATATTTTCTGTGTCTTCCAGTATGTCAAATTGATATTCATAAGACTTTCAAATGATATAATGAAATATAATCTAAATCCATTTCATATGCAGTCTAATTACAACGCTGATCACAAATATTATTTTTGGCCGCAAAATATGTTTTCTTTCTGATATTCTGGCTTTAATTAATAAAGAAAAGTTTGGTAAAATAACAGTAACAATAATAAACTATTCTATGAAAGGTTCGCCAAATATTTCTTTCTTTTTTTTAATCCTCTCAGACATCAATGTTATTTTTTACTATTTAAACTAAAAATCCGCATCCTAGCGTAAGGTGGTTTCTAAGCAAATTTGTAGATATAATTTGGGCAAAAGATTTTGTATGATATTGTAGCTTGTGACGTTTTTAGAAAAATTTAATTTTTTATTTTCAATCTTATTTTGTTCTATTAAGAGAAAAGCTACTTATCCTATCTAAAAATGAATAATTACACATTTTTAGATCCTTTTTGGAACTGAAAAACAAAGAATGGAAAAATAAAAACCCAGTCTCTTAGCAAAGACAAACCAGAAGTATTTTATCTCAAACTGAAAAGTCATATTTTTCTATTAAATAATTCGCACGTGAAATGTTTATTTATAACACAATTATCATGTTTCGAAGTCTCTGTTAAGGTGACGTTAAATCAATAAAACCCTGTTTTTCTGAAATCATTGTTTATATTGTGAATTGACATAATTTTCTCTAAGATATTGTACTACGTCGCAAAATACAAAATCCTTCGATTAGAATCTCTTTTTTCATATTCTAATATAAATCTCCACTGTATAAAAAAATAACGACGCAAAAAAAATTCCAAAAATTTATATGTGGCTTAAGTCAGTTTAAATATTAACATACTTCACAGCCTATAATCTTTCCAAAACAGAAGAAATTGGTGTTTTTCACAAAACCAGGATGATTAATTCTTTTT
>CAKNWT010329775.1:1038-16099 GCA_932066315.1 Andricus coriarius | reverse complement strand
GAATCTTGTAAGATATCCTAAAATATTTCAAATTCTTTGAAATCTTTCATAATACATTGAAATATTTGAAAATTTTTTTGAAATCATACGAAAACCATCAATTCTTGTGAATAAATTATTTGAAATCTTTTGAAATCAATTGAAGCATTTTAAAGCTGTTGAAACTGCCTTAAAATCTTTTAACACCATAAAATAATTCAAATCGTATAAGTGACATTAAATTACTGGAATCAATTAAAAAATTTTGAGTATCTTTCAAAATAACCTAAGATATTTAAAATATTTTGGAATTCCTTGCATTTTTTCAAGCTCTTCAAAATCCCTTGTTACTTTTGCAAAACCCCTAAAACATTTCCAATACTTTGAAATTTTTTAAGGAATATTACAAATTCTCTTAAATAAATTAAATTACTGAAATCAAATAAAAAATCCTTGAAATCTTAAAGAAAACTATCAACGTTTTTCAAATCTTCTAATTTTTTTGAAATTCCTTCAAAATTCTTTTAAATATTTTAGGCTCTTTAAAATCTTTTTAAATTCATTGAAATTATTGACATCTTTTAAAAATGCCTTGGATTCTTTTAAAATACACTACAATATTCCCAATCCTTTAAAATTTCTTCAAATTATTGATTTAAAAAAATTCATTGAAATCTTCTAAAATTCTCTAAAATATTTTCCTAAAATATATATTCAGTTGAAATCTTTTAAAATCACTCTATATTTTTTTAATCCTCTGAAATCCAATTAAATTAATGAAATCAATTGAAAATTCCTTAGAATCTGTTAAAATACCCTAAAACATTTCAAATCCTTGACAATTTTTTGAAATTCATAAAAATTATTTAAATATCCTGAATATGCCTAAGGTTCTTCTAAAACACCCTATAGTATTTCCAATCCTTTGAGATTTCTTCGAATTATTGAAATGAATACAAAATTCCCTCAAATATTTAAAAATTCCCTAAAATCTTTCAAGTTCTTTGAAATCTTTAAAATCCCTTGATACTTTTCAAAGCTTTCAAAAGTGACTCAGAATCTTTTTATATCATCGGATATTAGTTAAATTACTGATACCAATTGGAAATTCTTTAGAAACTTTTAAAATGCTCTAAAAGTTTTCAAACCCTTACAATTTTTGTTAAATTCCTTGAAATGTTGTAAAACTTTCAAAAATGTCGTGAAATTTTTTAAATACTCTAAAATATTTCGAATTTTCTTGAACAAACTAAGTAACTGAAATCAACTGAAAGCTCCTTGGAATATTTTGAAATACTCTAAAGGTTTTCAAATTCTCTAAACATTCTTAAATTCCTTTGAATGATGTAAGTCTTTTGAAAATGCCTTCCATTTTTTTTAAATTGTCTAAAACTCTACTAATCCTTTAAAATACCTTGAAATTGTTGACACAAATACCTAAAAAATTCCCTAAAATATTTCCAGTTCTTTAATATCACTTTAAGCATTTTAGAAATCTTGAAAATTCCTTGCAATGTTTTAGAATTTCCTAAACATTTATTTTTAATATTTTCAAATCACTCGAAAGTTTTTAAAGCTTCCGAAAATACCTTGTAATCTTTAAAGATACTCTAAGATATTTCAAATCCTTTTGAATAAATTAAATTACTAAAATGATGTTGAAAATTCCTGGAAATCTGTTAAAATATCCTAAAATATTTCAAACCCTTTAACATCTTTTAACATTCATTGAAATTATTGACATCTCTTTCAAATGCTCTACTTTCTACTTTCATTTCAAAAAATGTTATATATTCGTAACCTTTTATACTAATGTCAAAAAAAAAAATATATTTACATATAATTTTCAACATTCAAATAATCATTTCACAACATTAGAAGCCTTGGCCGAAATTAAATAATTGTAATAGAAGTATTTCAAAGACAAATAAACTTTCATTATACAAATTATATCCAATATTCAATTATATAGCCTTCAAGTAAATTATCAATTTAGGTTACTTAATTTTTAAAAATTTAATTTAATTTAATATCATGAAAGAAATTAATCAGCTAATAATTAATTAATCATTTCACAAAATGAGAAGCTTTAACCTATACTTTTCATTAAAACATTTAAATAATTTTTACTTAATGTTTTTTTTCAAAATTTTAACCTTAATTTATGAAAATTTGATTATTTAATTAACTTTTAAACTAATTCCAGAAAATGTAAGTTCTATTAGATTAAGTTAATAAATACTTAATCAGTTGACAACATAGAAAGCATTAAACAATTATTTTCCTTTAAAAATTCAAATAATTTTCACATTATATTAAATTTCAACACAATATTTAGACATAATTTTGAACATTGAATTCTGTTCATTCAAAAATTCAAATAATTTTTTCTTTACATGTTTTTAAATTTTCACTTCTATATCTGAAAATATGATTTATCAGATAATCATTTAACAACATCACAAACATTGACAGAAATTACATGATTGGAATAGAGGTATTTTAAATGTAAATAAACTTTTATCATACAAATTGAAGCCAATATTCCATTAGATAACCCTAAAGTAAATAATCGATTTATGTATTTAATTGAAACAAATTAAAAATCAAACTTTATGTAATTTAATATGGTGAACAAAATTAATCAGCTAATAATTAATTGATCAGTTTAACAAATATGAAGCATTAAACTATAACTTTCAGCGAAACCTTAAAATAATTTTGACTTTACATTTTCTTTAATTACTACTTTCACTTCTAAAAAATTTGATTTATTCGTAACCTTTTAAACTACTTACAGAAAATATCAGTTTTAATGTAATCATTTAAAAATTAATTAATCAGTTCATAACATAAAAAGCATTACACAGTTATTTTCATTAAAATATTCAAATAATTTTTACATTATATTCGCCTTTAAATTCGAAATTCTTATTGCTATACATTTAATTTATTAATAATCTATTTAACTAATTTAAAAAGAATTGAAATATATGTACACATCATTTTGAAAATTGTATTCAGATATAGTAATTTCACAACGTCGCAGACATTTAAAAAGATTACATAACTGCAATAGAGGTATTTTAAAGTAAAAATAAACTTCTATTATAAAAATAATAGGCAATATTCAATTACATAACCTTAAAGTAAATAATCAATTTATGTTACTTAATTAAAAATTAATTTGAATTCAATCTTTATTTAATTAAAAAACTTTAACTAAATTAATCGACTAGTAATTAATTAAATTGTTTACAACATAAAAAGCACCAAACTATTCTTATCATATAAAGATTTAAGTAATTTTAACTTTATATTATTTTAAACTTGAAATTTCATTTCTGAACATTTGAATTATTAATAACTTTTTATACTAATTTTCAAAAAAATCAACACATAATATTTAAATAGAATTTTGAAAATTGAATGCAGATACTCATTTAAGCATTAATCTATCATTTTCAATGAAACATCAAAATAATTGTCACTTTATATATTCTTTTTAAATTTTAACTGTCACATTATATGTATACATATATTTATTTTTTTGAAATTGCATTTCTATACATTTATTAAAATAATAACCTTTAAAAATAATGTTTAAAAAATTAAAATATATGTGCATGTCATTTTCAAAATTTAATTCATGTATAGTCTTTAATAACAACTTACACTGAAAGCAATAGTAAATATACATAGATCGAAATAATTATATCAATTAATACGATAATTAAAAACGATAAAATGAGAAATCTAGTTTTTCACTACTATTACTTTCAATAGCAGCTGTTCTTCTTTAATGAATGATTATTATGCATAATACACATAATACAAAATTTAATTTAAGTGAAATGTTGGTGACTTTGATAATATATAAGAAATTTATAAAAATTACAAAATAATACAAACATTTTTTACATACAAAGGAAAATCAAATTTTTTATTCGAAATGATGACTGTTCGAGCTGGAAAAGGGTAGGGAAAACTTCTGTCGCAAGCTATTCCTTATCTAGCTTTATGATTTCTTTACAAAAATTGTCAGGATTATTCTTCTTGAAAATTTATGATCAGAAAGTCTTTCAGATTCATGCATCAACTTTGGATTATAGCGATGAAAAAAGTTTTTCTGTTTAAAACAGATCATCCAAATATTATAAATGATCATAACTTCCTTAATCGGCAATAAAGTGTATTAGTATTATAGATCAATCGATTTGCCTTGAATCAAGGAATCTTTTCCGTTATGGCATACATTTTAATTTATGTTAGTGAAAAAAGTTTTACTATAAAAAACCGTATTTTCAAATGGCTAAAGTTGAGTCATATGAATCTCTAGGCATTCTTGAGACTAAGGGTATTCAGCAACCGATAGTTAAGAAAAGCCTAATACCGCCTAAACTACAAGGCTCAAATCGCTTCTGAAGGATAAATTGAATCGTACGCGTTGAAATGACCAAACAAAATACATCAGTGCAGCAGATCTCGATGCCACGCCCTTCAATTTGTCCTCAGAGGAGGCCTTCAATATCAGAGCAGACACCATAGAGGAATCAGAAATGTCACGGAGACTAAAAGCTATAGAGCACCGCGAGCAGCGCAAAATGTTAGATCAGCATGAAGTGGATAGTGATAGCGATTCACGACAGCCTTGTCAGTACTAGAAACTATCGCAACTACGTATTATATCAAGAAGATGGTAAGGTAGGCTGGATGGGATTGGAAAGGATACAATCGGATTGGATATGACAGGATGGGATAGAAGAGGAGAGGGTGAGAGTGGGATTGACAGGTAGAGCCAATTTCCAAAATTTAAGAAAAGAATCGTTTCCTTTATTATTAAAGAATCATTGACAATTTACCTCTTACTCATAAGATTTTGATCCGACTTCTGATCGCAAAGCATATTGCATTTTAGTTTAAAATTGTTCGAAATTAAATTAACGAAATGGAGAATTGTAGACTACACGTGGCTTAAACGTACAAATCTAAAATTCCGTGAGATTGGATATTTCATGCTTAAGGGAGTCTCATCGATTTCACTTGAGTTCATCATAGAAACCACGCCGCTGTTAAAGTTTATTTTCGCCCGTCTTGCAAAACGAGTATTACTTGTGTATATTCCACGAAGAACTGTATTATTAGTCTCTAGCATTGCAAAGATATCACCAGCGGATGTGGTTAAAACGTTTCGTTCTTCCGTTGGCATGGGCCCATAGACACCACCAAATAATTTTACTTTAATTGGTTTATCGAGAGGAAAAGTATATTTACGAATTTCGAATCGCCGTTGCGGATTTTTGTGGGGAATAAGTCGGATAAATCTAAGTTCTTCAGGCGAATATCCAAATATGAGAGAAGAGCGATGCCTTGTGGAATGAGATCTGGCAGAAGGAGTCCTGGCAGAAGGAGACCTGATAGAAGGAGACCAGGAGGAAGGAAACCTGGCAGAAGAAGACCTGGTAGAAGGAGACCTGGACCTGACAGTAAGAGAAGGCTCGGCAGCAGAAGAAGATTTGGAACTGGCATATAGAGGAGACTCGGAAGAAGAAGCGGACGGGATATCAGGCCGAGGTCTGGCAGGAGAATAAGACGTGCTGGAACGAGGGAAACCAGGAAGTGGGTCGCCATTTGGTAAGCATTCGAACAGTGAACACAATTCTGCAACAAGAAACAGAGAATTAATTCTTTCATAAAATACACAATTTATTGATTTTCTAACTTTTTCCGAAATCAAATGTTTAAACCACAGTTTCATTTACTAGTGGTAAAAGTAGGTAATTTATTATTGAGAAATGCAATTGCTGTATATCATTCCATGACCCCATTGGACTTCTAGGATTGAAGTTTATCATATTTTGCATTGAGGATTCTACTGTTTAGTTAAAAATTAAACTTCTTGTTGAAAATTCAATTAAAAAAATTTTTTTTTCTTCGCACATTTCGATCAAACGGATAAACTTAAATATTATTTGAAACAAAATAGCAACTGGGATAGAATGCGGATTCAATCGTTCAAATTCTAATTTGCTTATAGCTTGAAAATTTACTTAAAATTATAGATATATTATTAAATTCACCAATAAAATTGAGGAAAAGCGCCCAGGATAAGACATCGGTATAATCAATCCTCATTTTCTTGAATTAGAGGAACAACTGATGAATGTTGAAAAAGAATGATCAAAGAATGATAATTGAATAAGCTAATTCCAGATAAGAGATTCAATGTAACATGTGTCCGAAAGACGTCATTTTATGTGATATAGGCGTTAAATTTGTTCTTCTGAGATATTTACATTTCATTATATTTAGATTCAAGGACAAAAATTAGTAACCCAATTTGCGAACACTAATTTCACAATTTATATAATCTTCTATGCTTTATGGTACAATAAATATAATTCTCATGAGAATCTTGAGAAAATTCAAAAATATTTTTGAATATTTCAGATATTTTGAGTCAGGATTCTAACAAAAAAGTTCATTTTTGTCCAAGAAAGTTGAATTCCTAAAGAGAAAACAAGAAGCCGTGAAATTCACCCATATTTTTTATTTATGATTTCTGTATAAAAATTTTCAGAATTAATATATTTGAAAATTTATAATCAGAAAGTCTTTTCGATTCATGCATCAACTTTAAATTATGTCGATGAAAAAAGTTTTTCTGTTTAAAACAGTTATTTCAAACGAAATGTTTGAAATGAGCGTAACTTCCATATTCGTCAATGAAGTGTAATAATACTATAGATCAATCGATTTGCCTTCAATCAAGGAATTTTTTCCGTTCTTGCATCAACTTTGAATTATGTTATTAAAAAATATTTTACAATAAAAAACCGTGTTTTTAAATATTATGCATTACCACAGCTCTCTTACTCTTCAATAAAATGTGTCAACTTTATAGCTCAATCGATTCGCCTCGAATCAGCATATCTTTTCTATTCTCGCATCAACTTTAAATTAGATGAACAAGAAAATTTTTACTATAACAATCGATTCGAAAAATATATTAATTACCATAACTTTCCTACTCTTTGATAAAATGTATCAATATTTTAAGTCAATCGTTTCATCTCGAACCAAGGAATCTTTTATATTCTTGCATCAACTTTGAATTATGTTAAAGAAAAAAGTTTTACTATAAAAATCAATTTTAAATATAATATTAATGACGATAACTTCCTCACTCTTTAATAAAATTTATAATTATAATAGGTCAATCGATTCGTCTCGAATCAACCGTATTTTTAAATAATATTTATATACATAGCTTTCTCACTCTTCAAAATTATGAGAATGAAAAAACTTTTACTATAAAAAGCGATTTTAAATATGATTTTTCGAACTGGAAAAGGAAACGGAAAGGTTCTGTTGAAAATTTATGGTCAAAAAATCTTTTCTATTCATGCATCCGCTTCGAATTATGTCGATGAAAAAAGTTCTTCTGCATGAAATAGATCTTTCAAATATGATAATTAGACATAACTTCCTTACCCTTCAAATAAGTGTATTAATGTTATAGGTCAATCGATTTGCATTGAATCAAGGAATCTTTTCCGTTATTGCATCAATGTTGAATTATACTAGTGAAACAAGTTTTACTATAAGCAAGTGTTTTTTCAAATCGCATGCATTGCCATAGATTACATACTCCTCAATATAATGTATCAATATTAAAGGTCAATCGATTTTCATCAAAACAAGGAATCTTTTCCGTTATTGCATCAAATTGCATTCTGTTAATGAAAAAATTCTACTATAAAAAAACCGTTTTTTTAATATTATGCATTACCAAAGCTCCCTTACTGTTTAACAAAATGTATTATTATTATAAGTCAACCGCTTTGTCTCGAATCAACAAATCTTTTCTTTTCTCACATAAATTATGAGAATGAGAGAATTTTTACTACAATTTAGATTTTTAATATAATATAAATGACCATCACTCCCTTACTCTTTGATAAAATGCATTGATATTATAGGTCAATCGATTCATCTCGAAGCAAGAAATATTTTTTATTCTTGCATCCACTATGAATTATGTTACAGAAGAAAGTTTTACTTTTAAAAACAGTTTTTTCAATATACTGCATGACCAATCGATTGACATGGTCAATCGATTCTTATAAAACGAACACATCTTTTATATTCTCGCATCAACTTTAAATAATGAGAATGAAATAATTTTTACTATAAAAATCGATTTTAAATATAATATAATTGGCGATAACTTCCTTGATCTTTAATAATATTTATTAACATTGTAGCTCAATCGATTCGTCTCCAACAAAGGAATCTTTCATATTTATGCATCAACTTTGAATTATGTTACAGAAAAAAGTTTTACGATAAAAATCGACTTTAAATATAATATAAATGACGATAACTTCCTCACTCTTTAATAAAATGTATTAGTATTATAGGTCAATCGATTCGTCTCGAACCAAGGAATCTTTCATACTGTTGCACCAACTTTGAATTATGTTAAAGAAAAAATTTATAATATAAATGAAGATAACTTCCTAACTCTTTAATAAAATGTATAATTATTATAGGTCAATCGATTCGTTTCGAATCAATACATCTTTTCTTTGCTCGCATCAACTTTAAATAATTAGAATGAAATCATTTTTAGTATAAAAAACGATTTTAAATATAATATAAATCACGATAACTTCCTCAATCTTTAATAAAATGTATTAACATTGTAGGTCAATCGATTCGTCTCGAACCAAGCAACCTTTTGGATTCTCGCATCAACTTTAAATAATGAGAATGAGAACATTTTTACTATAAGCATCTATTTTAGATATAATTTAAATGACGATAATTTGCTCACTCTTTGATAAAATGTATTAATATTATAGGTCAATCGATTCGTTTCAAACCCAGGAATCTTGTTTATTTTTGCATCAACTTTAAATTATGTTAAAGAAAAAAGTTTTACTATAACAATCGATATTAAATATAATATAAATGACGATAACTTTCTTACTCTTTGACAAAAAGTATAATTATTATAGGTCAATCGATTCGTTTCGAATGAACACATCTTTTCTATTCTAGCATCAACTTTAAATAATGAGAATGAGAAAATTTTCACCATAAAAATCAATTTTCAATATAATATAAATGACGATAATTTCCTCAATCGTTAATAAAATGTATTAATATTGTAGGTCAATCGATTCGTCTCCAACCAAGGAATCCTTTATATTGTTGCATCAACTTTAAGTTATGTTTAAAAAAATAGTTTTACTATAAAAAACCGTATTTTTAAATATTATGCATTACCATAGCTTTCTTATTTTTCAATAAAATGTATCAATATCATAGTTCAATCGATTCTTCGCGAATCAATACATCTTTTCTATTCTCGCATCAACTTTAAATAATGAGAATGAGAAAATTTTTACCACAAAAATTGATTTTAAATATACTATAAATGACGATAACTTCATCAATCTTGAATCAAATGTATTATTATTGTAGGTCAATCGATTCGAATCCAACCAAGGAATCTTTTATATTATTGCATCAAGTTTAAATTATGTAAAAGAAAATAGTTTTACTATGAAAATCGATTTTAAATATAATATAAATGAAGATAACTTCGTCACTCTATGATAAAATGTATAATTATTATAGGTCAATTGATTCGTCTCGAATTAACCGTATTTTTAACAAATACGCATTACCATATCTTTCTTACTCTTCAATAAAATGTATCAATATCATAGGTCAATCGATTCTTCGCGAATCAACACATCTTTTCTATTCACACATCAACTTAAAATTATGAGAATGAAAAAACTTTTACTATAAAAAGGTATTTTAAATATAATGTAAATGACGATAACTTCCTCACTCGTTGATAAAATGTGTAATTACACAGGACCACAAAATCTATACCCTTGCAAGACGGACAAGACTAGGTGGGTCTGATATTTTCGGAGTCGCTGGATTCGAATCCGTTGTCCCTTTGGTCCCATCAGGCCAGGGTCAAGGTCAGTTCAAGATCAAACTTAAAAAATTTATTGCTAAACAATTAAGTCAGGGTACCTACAGGTTTTCGGGGACGCTGAATGCAATCCCGTTGTCCGTTTTGTCTCATCAGATCAGGGTCAAGGTCAATTTAAGGTCAAACCAAATAAACACGGATTTAAATTCAGCGACCCCGAAATCCTGTAGGTACTTTGACTTAATTTGTTAGCAATAAATTTTGTAAGTTGAACCTTGAACTGACCATGACCCTGACATGATGGGACCAAACGGACAACGGACTCGAATTCAGCGTCCCTGAAAATCTATAGGTACCCTGACTTATTTGTTTAGTGAATTATTTTGTAGGTTTGACCTTAAATTGACCTTGACCCTGATCTGATTGGACCAAACGGATAACGGATTTGAATTCACCTACCCCGATAACTTATATGGAGCCTGACTTGATTGGTTAGAGATGAATTTCGTAAGTTTGACTTTGAACTGACCTTGGCAACGGATTCGAATTCAGCGACCCCGAAAATATAAGACCCACCTAGTCTGGTCCATGTTGCAAGGGTTTAGATTTTGTAATCCTGTATTATTAAAGGTCAATCGATTCGTCTCGTAATAAGGAATCCTTTATAACGTTGCACCAGCTTTGAATTATGCTAATGAAAAAAGATTGCTTTAAAAACCCATTTTTAAAATATTATTAAATGCTAAAAAAAATGCAATAAATATTTTAAGAAATCCGTCTGTCAGTTGTAAGATATTAGTGGTGAAAATAAAACCACCAAATTTCATCAATTTATCTGCAACCGTTTTCAAGTTACCGTGTTCACAAGAAAGTGTGACATCCACACACACACATTCGGAAAAATTCGACAGGGATATTTTGTTTTGTATCTCGGGACATCAACGAATTTTCATGCGGACGTTATTAACTGTTTTCTTTTATAAGTATCATTGTAACTATGGAGCTTTCCGTGACTAGCGTGTCCGATTGTGAAGTGCGAATTCTTCAGTCTCAGAAGGTGTTGGTGTTTCCACAATTTACCGTAGGGTCACCTAAGTGTATGGAGAATTTTTTCAAAGTCAACCGCTAGCTAACGGAAATGGGCACGGAGTGACACCCGGGTTGTCTGCAAAAACTTGAACAACAATACAAGAAATGCTTTGAGCGGTTTGGCGAGATGGTAAGGTAGGCTGAATAAGATTGGATAGGATACAATCAGATTGGATAGTACAGCATAGGATAGAAGAGAAGAGGGTGAGAGTGTGAGTGATAGGTGGAGTCAATTTCAAAAATTCAAGAAAATAATTGTTTTCTTTATTATCAAAGTATCATTCACAATTTACCTGTTACGTACAAGATTCTGATCCGACTACGGATCGCAAGTAGTGTTGCACTTTAGTTAAAAAAATTTTGAAGTCATATTAATAAAATGGAGAATTGTATATTACACGTGGCTTAAACGTACAAATCTAAAATTCTGTGAAATTGGATATTTCACGGTTAAGGGAGTCTCATCGATTTCACATGAGTTCATCGTAGAAACCGCGCCGCTGTGGATGTTTATTTTTGCCCGTTTTGGAATACGATTATTACTTGTGTATATTCCACGAAGAATTGTATTATTAGCCTCCAGTATTGCAAAGATATCACCGACGGATGTTGTTAAAACATTACGTTCTTCCGTTGGCAGGGGCCCATAGGCACCACCTACTAATCTTAGTTTAATTGGTTTATCAGGAGGAAAAGTGTATTTGCGAATTTCGAATTGCCGTTGCTGATTCTTGTGGGGAATAAGTCGAATAAATTCAAGTTCTTCAGGTGAATATCCACATACGAGAGAAGAACGATTCCTTGCAGAAAGAGACCTTGCAGAAGCAGACCTGGCAGAAGCAGACCTAGCAGAATGAGATCTGGCAGAAGGAGACCTGGTAGAAAGAGACCTGGTAGAAGGAGACCTAGACCTGTCATGAAGAGAAGGCTCCGCAGCAGAAGAAGACATGGGCCTGGGATATAGAGAAGACTCGGAAAAAGAAGCGGATCCGACATCAGAATGAGGTCTGCCAGGAGAAGAAGATGTGCTGGAACGAGGAAAGCCAGGAAGAGGATCGCCATTTGGTAAGCATTCGAACTGTGAACACAATTCTGCAACAAGGAAGATAGAATTAATTTTTTCTTAAAATACACAATTTATTGATTTTTTTAACTATCTCCGAAATCAAATGAGTAAGGCGAAAATATGTAGTTTTTTGTACATTTTTTCGGAAACTGCTTTCACACTAAGTGAAAATTCCGTACCAATAAAAAAGCTTGCCGAATGCAGTCGTTTATGAGATAAAAATTCTGTATTCCTCCGGAATATATTCCATTTTAGTTCGGTTTCATTTCGGAGAAACTTAAATAATGTTTGGAAGAAAATAGCAACTGGGATAGAATGCAGATTCAATCGCTCAAATTCTGGTTTGCTTATAGCTTGAATATGAACTCAAAATTATAGATATATTACTATATTCACCAATGAAATTGAGAAAAAGCGCCAAGGATAAGACGCGAGTATAATCAATCCTCATTTTTTTGAATTAGAGGAACAACTGATGAATGTTGAAAAAGAATTATCAAAGAATTATCATTAAGTAAGCTATTTTCAGATAAGAGACTCAATGCTTGATATATCCTAAAGACGTTATCTTGTATGATATATGCGCTAAATTTGTCCTTCTGAGATATTTACATTTCATTATTGTCAGATTCGAGGAAAAAAATTACTTATCTAATTCGCGAAGACTAATTTCACAATTTATATAATCTTCTACGCTTTATAGTGTTATAAATATATAATTCTGCTGAGATTCTGAAGAAAATTAAAAAAGATTCTTGAGTATCTCAGATATGTTAAATCAGAATTTCAACTGAAATTTCATTTTTGTCCAAGAAAGATGAATTCTTAAAGAGGAGTAAAAAATCCGTTGAATTCACCCAAAAATACCAATTTTGATCCAACCAGTTAAGTCCTTAACAAAAAAAGATTCATTTTCATCAAGTTGCATATTTAAACACAACAAAATAAATAAATATATATTTTGGAAAATACAGGAATTTTCTACAATACAATAACAAAACATAAGTAAAATAGAGAATTGCATTTTTATTTGAGACAGCTTCACACCCTATGAAATTATTATTAAATTTTCTTAAATTAATGAAAATCTAGTTTCTATGTATGAGAAGCCATTGGTGTCAAGCTTTAGACAACATAATAAGTAAAATTTTAAAGTTATCTTAACAGTAAAGCAATTCAGATTGCTAACATTTTTCTGATTCGTTTTAAGGACATTTCTTGGGCTCCAAGATGCCTTCATATCGAATCGATTTTCGTAATTTAAACAAAAAATTCTCTTAGAAGGTAAACATTTTTTTTGCATGTACTTGTAAGAGTTTGATCCGATTTTGGATCGCAAACAATATTACATTTTAGTTTTACATTACTTGTGATTGAATTAACGGAATAGAGAATTGCAGTTTACTCGTTGCTCAAACGTACAAATCTAAAATTCTGAGAAATTGGATTTCGCATTCCGATTGGAGTTTCATCGATTTCATATGCGGTCATTAGGGAAACGGCGCCACTGTCGATGTTTATCTTAGCCCGCTTTTTAGTGACGGTATGGCTTGTATATATTCCACGAAAAAGGGTATTTCTGTCAACTATTGCAAGGACGTCACCAGTAGATGTTGTTAAAACACTTTGTTCTTCGGTTGGCATGGGCGCAGCTTGATTACGTGCTGCTTTCAATTGAATTGGTTTACCGGGAGGAAAAGTATATTTGCGAATTTCGAATTGCCGTTGCGGATACTTGTTGGGAATAAGCCGAATAGATTGAAGTTCTTCAGGTGAATATCCACATACGAGAGGAGATGGACGCCTGGCAGGAGGACACTTGGACCTGGCAGGAGAATGCTGTATGCAAGGTGGAAGAGATCTGTTGGGAGTTTGCCGTCTTTCAGGAGAATCAGAAGTACTGGGACGAGAAAAACCAGGAAGAGGGTCGCCGTTAGGTAAACATTCGAACTCTGAACTTAACTCTACAACAAGGAAGAAAGGATTATTTGTTTTAGAGTACACAATCGTATGATTGTACTCAGTAAATATCAGGTCATCAAATGGGTCACGAAATCAGATCAAAATGGTATGCAGAGCTTTTAAAATCTTTCGGATTTTTCATTTGATCAGCTCATTGCGGATGAGAGCGATTCGCTTCTCAAGATCAAATTCCTGTCACGAATCCTCATAAGTAGGTACTGTCGAATATCAATTTTTATGAGTCAAATGCAGGTTATGATTGTTTAAATTAAAGTGGTCAAAAAGCATCTTTGTTTTTTTTTAAATGTGCATGCTCTGTATTCCCGCGGAATAAATTGAGTTTAGATTCTTACCCATCTCAGACAAATTTAAAGAATGTTTAGAAGAAAATAGCAATTTGGATAGAATGCAGATTTGCATGTAGTTAAAAAATGTACTTGAAATTATAGATATATTATATTATTATATTCACCAATAGAATTAAGGATGACCGCTAAGGATAACACGAGAGTATATCCAATCATCATCTTTTCGAATTAGAGGAAAAACTGATGAATGTCTAAAAAGAATTATCATAGATGAGAGAGGGATAATGACAGATAAGAGATTGGATGTATAATGTATATAGTTGTTGTGTTAAAGAATATAGGTGTCAAATTAGTTCTTGGGAGATATTTACATGTGATTATAATCAGTTTCAAAAAAATAATTTATTCTCTTTATTCGTCAAAACAGATTTCACGATTTATATCAGTTTTACGTACTTTTAGAAAGAATGTTTTATTTAAGCACTTTTAAATTACAAATCTACCTTAAATTGTAGGTTCTGGTAACTGAAGTGATGTTCATGTTGTACAAAATCGCAACTGATGTCGTTGATTTTTTTCGAAATATGTACACCCTATTTCACGATTCTTAAGATTCCGAAAGTTTTCTGTACATGAATGGTGAACCTTCCTAGTTCACCAGTTGATTGTCTTTCTAGATCTCTAGCAAAGTCTTTA
>CAKNWT010329773.1:531-38143 GCA_932066315.1 Andricus coriarius | reverse complement strand
ATTTTGTTGCCTTCTTGCACTACTTTTCTTGTACCGACGCAGTCTAGCAGTAAGAACATCAAGTCTCTGCCGTTGGGCGTCTATAATCTCATCCAATATTGCTGGTGTTAATGTCTCGATGTAACGAGGGTGGACGATTTTAGTAATATGGTGTATCAGCTTTCTGGTTTCATTTTCTTTTTTATATTGAGTAAGTCGACCCAATTTGCACCTTACTTTGGTGACATCCATATTCAACCTGATCTTCCATGGTGGATCTCGCTCCCTTCCTGGAGCAAAGACTGCATTGGTAGGCCTAGTTCTGCGGCCCAACGTTCTAACGGTTGCCACAGCTGCACAGTATACAAGAGTTTGCACCTCTAACGCAGTTTGTGTTGCCTTCAAATGCATAGGTAACACATTGCTGTTCAGGTGTTCTATTATTGCACGCAGATCATTTGTGATGTTCATCTTGGGCAGATAATGCGTTTGTGTTGGTTTTACATGTCTGAACTCTAGTAAAGCATGACCAAAATTCCTTTGAAGGTGCTGTAGGTTTTCTGGGATTTCGCTGTTCAGATCATCGTTATTAATGTCCGGATGTAGTTCTAGTGGATCCGGTACTTGATGTTTATTATCGCTAGCACCTATGCCTTCAGCTTCAATCAGGTCTTCATTGTCCACATCTTCCAAGGGAAGTTCATCAATATGAAGCTGCTGTTCCACTTTCATTTCGATGACAGCTATTTCAACAGCCGAAAGCAATCTATTTACAGATATTGAGCGTTTTTGATCTGCTAGATTCTGCTTTTTTATTCTTGTGGCTAGTTCTGGGTACTTAAGTAAGAAGAGTCGATGATGTTCTCTTCTTACACTTTGCCCGCTTCTCTTTGTCAAAAAATAAAAGCGCATTACATCTCTGTTCATATGGTATGTCCACTTTAATCGCCTTCTTGGTTGTTGAACCTCTGCTTCTGGCTCTGGTTGTATTGGGCCATCTACCTCTGGAGGATGTGGTGGCGCTGGATCATCACCAGGTTGAGAAAGAACATCAATTGTCGCTGCTTGTTCGTGTTGCGCGGCTTCCTCTAACTGATGTTCATTGCCGTCGTTTTTCCACGCCAAATTAACCTGTTCTTTAATCTCCATTGCTCGATCTTCTGAGATGTGTGGATTAGTCCTCATGTCCTGCACCTTAGCGATAAGATCTCTTAGAGCAACTTTCTCTATTTGAGGATACTTAGCAGCAAATTTCGTTCTAAAATTGTATCCTTTTTCGCGTGGCGCTTCAAACTTCGCACTTTCATAATAGAGGCGCACCAATTCTTCATTCATTGTGGTATTCCACTTCATGCTCTCCCACGGTATTTCTGTTGAGGTGGTTGGCTGCAAATAGCTCACGCTAGCCAAAGCATCCTCACCAGGCACAGTTGGTGTTCCACTGCTTACCGTTTGTCGCAGTTGTTCTTGCTAGCCAGCTGTTTGATTGGTGAGATCTACCTGACCATCTCGCAGCTCACCATCACCACCGTCCCGCAGGCTGTGGCCCCCAGCGGTGGCTACAGGGGCGCCCCGACGATCCTCAAGAAGCGAAAAGCGTTTCAAAATTTTCAAAAGACTCTCTATAAAATTGATGGGTTTTGGTGTTCCTCTTAGTCCCTTTCCCCTTCGTTCTCTGTCTGTCTGACATGGGAAACCCTGTTAGTAGCAATGCTACAGACAACATGGCCGTCAAATTCATGAGAGGAAAGATCAAGTCCTACCGCGACGACAACGCGAGAACACCTTCGGTAGGGGTGATTTCTTTTTTTTTTTTCAAACTTTTTCTCGGGTTGAGAAGAACCCGGTTTTCCATCATAGCCACGGACTAAGTCAAGTGACTGATGAGATAAGAATATAATTAGTTAAATGAATACGATGTATGAACCCATTTGCGATGATGTTGTAGGTACAAAATTAGGAACATGTTGTAGTATGCAGTTCGTCTTTTACCACTGTTATGCTTACACAGCGGCCGTGAATATTGGAGGTGACGACAGTCGCCTCTGGATGCTTTCTTTGAGCTACCATGTGTCACTCTATAGGTTTTTAGTCGCTTGCTTCCTGATAGTCCAGAAAGTTTCTTACAATGCGACAGGTGTTTAATAAAATTGCCTTCTGAGCTGCTGCTAGTACCCTACTGACTCCTAAATGTTCAAGATGTTCAGTGCATCTTGTGTGCACATTGCCTGTAGCCGAGATCACAATAGGATGTACATATGCATGTTTCACATTCCTCCATATTGTCTTTACTTCATGCCTTAGCTCGCTATACGTGTGGATCTTGGTTGTATTGCTTGCCTGCAAATTTCGGTTAAGTGGACAAGAAATCTCGATGATACAGACTCTTCCACCTTTTTTCTCGCATGACGATGTCCGGCCGATTGGCTCTGATGTAATGATCAGTCTGGATTGTAACATCCCAATATAAGATGTAATTTTCGTTTATTTTTTTTTTCAAACTTGTTCTCGGGTTAAGAAGAACCCGGTTTTCCATCATAGCCACGGACTAAGTCAAGTAACTGATGAGATAAGAACATAATTAATTAAATAAATACGATGTATGAACCCATTTGCGATGATGTTGTAGGTACAAAATTAGGAGCATGGTGTCTATTTGAGGACACTTTGCAGTAAATTTCGTTCTAAAATTGTATCCTTTTTCGCGTGGTGTTTCAAACTTCGCACTTTCATAATAGAGACGCACCAATTCTTCATTCATTGTGGTATCCCACTTGATGCTCTCTCACGGTATTTCTGTTGAGGTGGTTGGCTGCAAATAGCTAATGCTAGCCAAAGCATCCTCACCAGGCACAGTTGATGTTCCACTGCTTGTCGTTTGTCGCAGTTGTTCTTGCTAGCCAGCTGTTTGATTGGTGAGATCTACCTGACCATCTCGCAGCTCACCATCACCACCGTCCCGCAGGCTGTGGCCCCCAGCGGTGGCTACAGGGGCGCCCCGACGATCCTCGGGAAGCGACAAGCGTTTCAATATCTTCAGTATACTCTCCATGATAATTATGGGTTTTGGTGTTCCTCTTAGTCACTTTCCTCTTCGTTCTCTGTCTATCTGGCCTGGGAAACCCTGTCAGTAGCCATGCTATAGGCAACATAGCCGTCAAATGCATGAGAGGAAAGATCAAGCCCTACCGCGACGTTATTATTATTAGTATTATTATTATTATTATTATGTATGAAATGAGCACAGGATAGAGCCGATTTGTCCATTTTTTAAGTAAATATTGCAAAAATAGTGTAAACGTCTAAAGTTTTCTTAAACTTTAGGTAATATATCCGAAATTATCAAAATTTTGTAATGTTCTAAGGCTCATTTTAAAGCTGTTTTTCCACAGTATCGCAATAGGTTATGAACATAATTCTAAATAAAATCTTATTACAGTGCAGAAGAGCTTAAATGTGTAATAAAAAATTGGAAATAACACAGGCCCGCAACAAAAAATTTTTGTTTTGAGTGTTGGAAGCCAATATGTTATTCCCGTGTATTTTTTCCCGCTGAAACCGAATCGGAAACCCGTTTTCTCTCTACCCGTCAGGATTTTGGCATAACCTCAAAAACATCCGATAAAATCCCTTAAACCGGTCAGATCATTTACTCCATACCATTTTTACGCCCCCCCCCCTCCACACACATGGGTGACCCCATAAGACCATAATCTCATAATCCCCTGACCTCGTGATACCATAACTCCATAACCTCAAAACCCCGTAACCTCATTTAGTATAAAAATCTGTTTCGGGAAAACAGAACAATTTCGTGAGTTTTTCTTGTGGCACATAGTCATGGCTAAGTAACTCTATAACCCCAAAACCCCACAACACCATAACCTCAAAACCCCTGCACTGCGTTACCCCATATACCATAACCTCTTAACCCCCTCATCCTATTCTTTAGAGAATTCCGGTTCCCGAAATCATAACAGCTTCGTGAGTGGTTCTTGTGGAATACAGTCAGAGTGAATATAACCTCAAGCCCTTCAAAATCCCATAACAGTTTCATAGCATTTACTTTGTTTTTTCTTCAATTAGTAGAGTATTATACGTCTGCTATCCTTATCATAAACAAAGGTAGTCACCCATCATATTCGAGTTTCATGTGACTAGATTAAATAGTTACATTTCTTTGATTCTATGGGATGGTGTTCGTAGTTTTAACGGAATAAAGGGGTTTTGAGGTTATGGTGTTGTGAGATTTTGTGGTTATAGAGTTACTTACCCACCTTACCCATGACTATGTTCCACAAGAAAAACTCACGAAATTGTTCTGTTTTCCCGAACCAGATTCTTCTACTAAATGAGGTTAGGGGATTGTAAGATTATGGTGTTATAGGGTTACCAATTTGGGGGTGAAAGTGGTATGGGGTAAATGATTTGACCGGTTTTAGGAATTTTCCGGGTGTTTTTGACGTTATGTCAAAAACCTGACGTGTAGGGGTAAAACAGGTTGCGGATTCGGTTTCAGCGGGAAAAAATACATGGGAATATCGTATTGGCATCCAAGACTAGAAACAAAATTTTTTTTTGTGGGCCTGTGTAATTGAAAACATCTTATCTGTGGGCAAATCAGAATAAAAATTAAATAAATATATATTTCAAGCGACTATTTTTCTCATCACAAAGAATATTGAAATTCTTTCAACTCTTTTATTACAACTTTAAGTTCTTGCACTGTGATAAAAAAAAAGTTTCAGATTTATGATCATAAGCTGTTGCGACACTCTAGGAAAAATAGCTTTAAAATGAACCTAAGAACATCACAAAATGTTGATGATTTCGGATATTACCTCAAATTTAAGAAAACATTATAAATTTACACTATTTTGCAATATCTACTTAAAAAATAGATAAATTGGCTTTATCCTGGGCTAATTTTATACAGAATTTTAAGAGCATTCAATTCTTTAGAAAGAACAAAATTTAGTTCTGACATAATTAAAATTAGAGAACTATCTAGTTGTCATGTACAATTTTTTGGAGTCGAAGAGGATTAAAATCATGTAGGATGCAAATTAGTCAATATTTATAAAAATTCGAATGCCAGTGTTGGAACTTTATTTGGAGGTTAGGATGAGTTTTAATAACATTATGTGTTTTTGATGTCTACTTATGGTTTTCCTAATTTTTTATATTGTTTTTTATAGTGTGAAGTAGTAGTATTGAAATTTAAAAAATAAAACACTTTAACTATTATTTTGGTAAGTTCAACACTGTTGGTAAGTACTGAGCGCAGGTCACTTGTCGGGGGCTCAGCGAGTGCCGGGATCGAGCTCCCTACGGGGACGAGCAAAAGCTCTCTGTCCGAACTTTCCAAACTCGTTTCCAACCTGCGATAAAGTTTCGTCGCCGAACGGAGATCTTCGTTCGGGGGCTCAGCGAGTGCCGGGATAGGTTATGCCCCCAGGCGGACGCGGGGTGGAGCAAGAGGAGAGAAACTCGGTGGAAATTCTGGAATTCGCTCTTTCGGAATTTCGACCGAATAAAAAGCTGGACTTTCCGGGTTGTATTCCGGACCGAGAGAATCTAACCAGCAATCGGGATACTGCGGGTCGTATTCTAAACTGGCGGAAACCGGGCGCGGAGACGGAAGCCTGGGTGGGGAAACGGGACCGGAATTTGTCGACTTCGCAGTCACGGGAAGCGGAGATGAAGGCACAGTGGAAAGAGTGGAATTCGCTATTCCCTGAGATGTGAGGAGCTGTTGCTTCTTGAAATCGCGATCGCGTCACGCACTACCGAGAAACGAGATGCGACTCGTCTGCGAGATTTTCTGACCAAGTCAAAAAATAAATAATGAAAATTCGACGGACACTTCATCACTAACCTTCCTCTGCTAATGGAAAACCTCCGACACCATCGAAGCTGGAAAATTCTGGATCCTGGATGACTCCTGAAAAATTTGGCTGGACGCTAAAAATTCGAGCTCGGAATTTGATAATTCGCAAGAGGGAAGAAAAAGAAAACTAGTGGGAATAAAAAGAGTCGGAATTTTAAGAACCAAAAAATGAATTTAAAATTATAACATTCAGGGTACAAATTTAACCTTCAACCGCTCGCGTGGGCGGCAGATTGCCGCCCTTTGTTTGAAAACGGTCCCATGTGTTCCCCTCGTTCGGAATGACATTCGGGGTTCCAGATATTCTCTAGTTATACCCTTTTCCGCAAGGTTTGAGGCGAATCTAAATTTTTTTTTGAAAATTTTTTATAAAATATAAAAAATGTTTTTTTAATGTAAAATCTCTCTTTAAAGTCACCTTTGAAATCGCCCTTATTTAACTACGAGACCTAAACCATTACAATGGATGAAAACCCCGTAAAAGTGTAGAAAAACTGTGTTTTTCGTTCTTTATGATCCGATCCGCTTCTCGCTCGAAAAGCTACTAACTAAACTCCTAACGATTTTTAGCGATTCGCAACCGTCGAGCGACTGCTCGTGCTTCCCAGTGCTCTTCTCGCAAGAATCTTCTCATTTTGAGACAGTTGAAACCTACGCTGAATACAAAACATTTGAAACCCCTATTTCTAAAGACAAAGTCATTGTTGAATTCCGATTCCCAAAACCTTAAAGGAGACCCCTTTTAGGGCCACCAAATATTTTAAAGGAAGGAACATATTTTTTATTGTTTCAAACATGTAGAAAAATACCAAACAACTGGCCCTTTTTAGGGCCACCAAATAAACTAATGCAGAGATCGAAACTATAGTGATAAATAAAGAAAACATATTAATCAAATTCAAATATTACCTGAAAGTATAAATAAAACATTTTTTATTATCAAAAGCTGTTTTGGTCAATCTTTCCATTTTCTTATTAAAGTCAAAAAAATCTTTAAGAACAATGCGAAAAGTATCATATCGTTTTACCAAATGTCTGTAAAGCCTAATTGAGGTGGTTAACTCAATTTACCAAAAGATATCTACTTAAATATAGTTTACAAATTTTGGAAAGTTAGTAATTTTTTAGAGATGTGTTATTGGTTCGGACTATTAATTTCTTCTATTTTGAAAAATGGAATAATCTGAATAGATTGGTTCTAAATTAACCCAGAAAACTAATGCAGTTGAATTTCGGTGATCCTATATATGGCCTAATAAACAATCCTAATTTTTAACTTACGAAGTCAATTAACATATGGTTTGAATCGCCAAGAAACGTAGGTTTCGAATATAATATTTCCAAATTACTAATTGAAAAATTTAAAAAAAATGTTATGTTTCGTATTTTATTCCTCTTTAGTACAAAGGACCCCCCGCTGACATGGGTTGACGAACAGACGCTGGCGAGCACTCGGCTACGTCAGTAGTCGGCACGCTCTTGACCAAGTCAGGGTACCCTGACCGGCCTGACCAACGAACTACTTTCAGGTCAGGTACCTGCGAGCTTGGGCTAGACCAACCCTTCCCTCAGGGGTCCTTTGTTGGAAAATGTGAGCAAAATTTGAAATTAAAAGTTTCTTAATTCTGTAATCCGCGATCTAAAAGTAATGTATTTGGAATCTACGTATTTTTCCGATTCCGACATGTAATTTTTCTATAAAGGTTGAAAATTTGAGAAGTATTTAGTATTAAATTGAATATTGAGCTAAAGTTTCTTGATATTAAGCTCCTTCACATTTTCAACTTTTCTAGGCAAGTAATATAACATTGGAATCACAAAAATTATTAGATGCTGATTACGCGATTTTCAAATCGCTAGTTAAAAAATCAAAAGTTTTTAAATTTCCTTACATTGACCTGCCTGTGGACAAAAGACCCCTGCTGGAGTCAGCTCACTCACACTGAGGTTCATGAACAGACCGAAAAGTAGTAGAAAAAATTATTCCGGGACGAGCCTGACAATACCTGAAAAGTGAGCAAAAAGTTTGCCGACCACTGGGCTACGTGAGGGGAAGTTCGGTAGTGGGGGGTAAAACAAGCAGGTAGACGGCGATAAATGGGCATCTCCGTAATAATCCTACCGTCCGTTTACCTGGTGATACCCAATCAATTTGGGAATTACCTCCTTTTATGGTATATTACTCTATTGAGTCTATTGTAAGAAAAATTGAAGAGTAGAATAAATGGCTAGGTAGGAGTAAACTGATAATAACGATAATAAGAATTGCATATTATTAGGGGCAGATGAAAATTCCATCCCAGCTACCAGGGATCGGTTCCCCCACTACTCGACTTCGTCTTACTCAGCCGAACTGCTGCCGTCGAACCCAGTCAGCGGGAGTCCTTTGTACCTAATGAGGACTAAAATGAGGAATATAAGATTTTTTTAATTTGGCACTCGGTAATTTGTAAATATAATATTAGAAATCTGCGAATTATAACGATTTCAACGATATGTTATTTGACTTAATGTTGAAAATTAAATAATAAATGTTCAAGTTTATGTGAAATTTTATTTCATGGAAAATCGTTCAGTATATTTTACTGAAATCCACTGCAGTATATTTAATGTATTAGTGCAATATTTTACATGGCTTGGGAAATTCCCGAAACTAAAAATTGGCCAGATTTGATCAATTATTAAGTAAAATCATAATTTTGATTTATTTCTTAAGCAATCGCATTTCTCAAAATTATCCTTAAACAATTTTGCACTCCCAGTCCAAAAATATGAATAGTCTCATCAATAGTCAATAGTTAAGTGTCAACAAAAATTTAAAAACTGAATTGGACCAATTTTGAAAATAATTATTCTTCCTTTCAAAAGTAATACGTTTCATATTACCGGCTCCAAACGTTTTACTACTGGCACTTCTGTTTTCTATTCATTAACTCAAGCTTCAACCAAAAGAGACTAATTTTCAAACCAAAAAAAAATTGAATTTAAAAAAAAAAAGTTTAATTTTTAAGCAAGAAAGATTAAGTCAATAAAGACAAAAATCCTAACCAAAATTTTAAATAGAAGAGTATTTCGAAAAATTCATAAATTTTCATAATTATATCATTTTAAGCAAATTTAGGCTAAAAACATTAATCCATACATCATAATTTGTTCTGAGAGTTTTAATATTCTCTTAAAAATTTGTTTAAAAAAATCAGTTAACAATTTTCCCGGGACCTAATGCAAATTTTATTAAAATCTCGGCACATGAATTTTAAAACTTCTAAATATATCCTAAAATTACTCTGATTTTTTCCAAATTAATAATTGACTAAATTTTTTTTCAATTTTTAATGAAAATTACGTTTTTTTTTGTTAAAAATTAATTTTTTTTACCGAAAATTGAACTATTCCATGTTTGTTTAAAAATTCATTTCATTGGTTAAAAATTTAACTATTAAGTTGAAAATTCTTTAATTTTAAATATTGTTGTGAAAATTCATGTATCTTAAAAAAAAAATCTTTCTGCGTAGAAAATTAATCTTCTGGGTTGAAAAGTCAACTATTTGGTTAACAATTTATTTTGCTGTTGTTAAAAATTCATTTTTGTGGTTGAACTCATCACTTTAATAAAAAATTAATTTCTCGGTTGAAAATTTTACTACTCGGTTGAAAATTCGTTTTTATTCAGTTAAAAATAAATGTTTGAAGTGCAAATTTAACTATTCAATTTTTGTTGATAATTTATCTTTTTAGTTGAACATTCAATTATATTGGTAGAAAATTCATATTTTTTGGTTAAAAATTAAACTTTTTTGTTCAAAGTTCATATCTACTTTGGGTTGAAAACAAAACTGCTTTACAGGAAATTCGTCTTTTTGGATTGAAAATTCGACATTTTGCCTGACATTTTTTTTCTTCATTGACTGAAAAATCTTTCTTGGTTAAAACTTGTACTCTTTTTTTAAAAATTCCTTTTGTTGGTTTGAAAATTAGTCTATTTTGGATGAGGCTTAAGTTAACAAAAAGAAAACAGAAATACCAGTAATAAAACGTCTGGAGCCGGCAATATCAAACACATTATTTTTGAAAGGAAGAATAATTATTTTCAAAATTTGTCGAATTCAGCTTCTAAATTTTGTTGACACTTAAGCTAATGCAAATTTCTGTTTTGATCCCTGTTCAAAGTTTTTAAAGTTAGATTTGAGAAACGATAATTTTGAGTTTGACTCCATAAAAATCCTTCATGTTCTGCTTTGTATGTGTTAAAATAGTATTTTTAATTAACTTTCATACAAAAATTAGTTGAGCAATACAAAATGTTATGATGTCTGTTATTGAGTTTCCAAATTGAGCTAGGAATGAGACTATCCTTACTTTTGCACTGGGAGTGCAAAATTATTTAAGGATCATTCTGAGAAATGCGATTGTTTAAGAAAGAAACCAAATTTATGATTTTAGTTAACAAGTTTTTAAATCTGGCCAAATTTTAACTTCCGGAATTTTCCAAGCTAAGTAAAATATTGCACCAATACATTGAAGCTACTGCAGTGACTCCTACGGCGCGCGTCTGTCGGATCTCGCGGTTAGTAGTCGATTATGGGTTACCTCGAACTTCGCGCCCGGATATTTATTCTTTGCACTCGAAATGCTTAAATTAAACTTTAGCAAAAAAATCTCTTCCGCTCCCAGTTTTTAAAATGCATTTTCATACGCTGAATTTTCTACGTGATTAAGTATAGTTGATGATTAAATTGCTCAAAGATCTGTAGGTTTTGAGGTATACATGTTCATGGTGACACTCGCGCTACGCGGTCAATTTTTGACAGACATTTTAAAATGTATATTTATTTTCTGCATCACCTTACAATAAAATTTTTCATAGCTAAAACGAAAACTCCAACAAGTCTTCTTTTAGACTTTTTACGTATCTCGCGTATTTTGCTGTAGTCTTGGAATTTTCGATGGTTGCATATGCATACCCATTTTGATAAAAAAAATTAAAAACGACGAGTTCTGTCGAAAAATGTTTTAAAGAAATTTTGCAGGAATTTTTAAAAGCTTAAATTTCTCTTTTTAAAAGCGATAATTCCTCCTTAAGGCTTTTTCCCGTATGTTGCGTTCCTTTGGTTCAAAATTTGAAATTTGTTTATA
Source organism: Andricus coriarius (assembly GCA_932066315.1). Lineage (NCBI taxonomy): Eukaryota > Metazoa > Arthropoda > Insecta > Hymenoptera > Cynipidae > Andricus > Andricus coriarius. The sequence continues at coordinate 27,138 of CAKNWT010329773.1, read as the reverse complement.
GTATTTTCGAGAAGTCAAACCAAAATATCAAATCTTATCAAAAAATGGTTGAGGGAAAAATTCTAGATATTTTAAAAAGCTTTAATTCTTCTTTTAAACTTTCTTCACGTATCTGTCGTTGGTTAACAAACTCGCTCTTTCTTTAAGAATACAAAAAAGTGTGTCTAAGCTCGACGAATTGATCCGTTCATTTTTTCGAGAGTTATCATGTTTACAGACAGACAGACGCCATCGCCAAAACTTGATTTTCGGCTTCAGGGGGTCTCAAAACGTGGAGATCCATTCAAAATCTGAGGTGTGAAATTTCGGCCTATTATAATACTTTCTCAATCATAAATGATGAGAGTGTAAAAATGATTACATATTTTAATGAGAGAAGACTTATTTTATGAATTAGAATTGTAATTTTTATTAGAAATTCCAATTAAAGTTTTTAATTTTTTAATATAGAAAATATTCCAATTAGAACGTTTTCTATTTAAAATTATTACTTCTAATTTAAAATAAAATTTCCTAATTTTGAGGGTTTCAATTAAAAATCATTTAACATTCAAGGATTTTATTTACAAATTATATAATCTTTATCGGTTATATTCGATTTTGTTAAAAGTCGCAAGCGTTCCTTATTTAAAAGATCAATTTAATAAATTCTGAAATCATTTGATTTTTATTGTAGCGAAATAATCGAAATGCTTTTATTTATAACCCTGCAACCTTAAATGGTATACATCTTCCAAGAAAAAAAAAGTTTTGAATGTAAGTGAAATATTAGTACAAGTTTCTGGAGTTATTTTTCACATAGAATTGATTAGAGCAGTTTACTTCTAACCTATGATCAATATTGGTTAATTTGTCTCAAATTATTTAATAAAATATTTCTGTAAGAAAATGAAAATGTAATACATGTTTCTTTATCCATTTTAAAGAAACATTTATATGATCTTTACTTAATACACCGGAATGTGAAATATCAATGGGAAAAATAAATATTTACCTAATTACAAAATTAGAATTAAAATTAATTTATGTTGCAAACCTTTAATATTGTCACTAATTTATTTTCTGTACAAAAAAAATAAGGATTAGAATTTCAAAAGTATTATCGTTTTATATTAATTTATTATTTTGTAAATCATTTCAAAATCCCTGCTTCTACTTTACCGATAATTTGCGATAACAGGGAGAAGATGCAAGGATAATATATTTAAAATCATTACGCTTAGAGTGGCAGAACAACGATTTTACCTATAGAGAAAGAGTTGAGAAGGTAGTATAAAGAGGGCAGTAGCTACGCACCGCATGAAAGTAATTGCTATATATATATATTGTTCCCCCACTCCGCCGCCACTTTAAATGTTGTGAAACCTTTTCATGTTTTAAATTATTTTTGCATCATTTTAAAACTTTTAAATATATCCTAAGCTTACTCAAATTTTTATAACTTATATTTTTATAATTTTTATATCTTTGCCGGCAGTCACTACCACATCGTTAGGCGGACGCTTGCGCATGCACGACTGTTTATACGGCGCAGCTGATTGGTCCAGCTTAAACATTTTATAACTAAGAAACTAAAACTTAAAATAATTTTTGGAAAAGGAATTTTCGATTTATTTTTTATTTGTTGATAGAGCCATATAAATCCGGACACTTGAGTCTGGGACATCCTGTATAGCGTATCTGTGAAGAAAGATTATTCTCTTGATCTCATCAGTAGCTTAGTGGATAGAGCACCCGACTTTTTCAGAGTTTGTAATACATGTATCCTAATATGTATCAAGTGAATCCTTTTCCACGTAATTTTCAGCTATTCAGACTTCATTGATGTATTTTACTTTATTTATGTATTATAGCCCACAAACCGTAACTTCAAATAATACAAAAAAAATACGTTCATGTTGTCACAAACTCTAAAAATTTAATGTTTTTTTGATGTAGAAAGCCAGTGTTTCTTTCTAAAATTGGTAAAAACATGTTACTGGTACGTTAAAATGTATTTTCGACCGTATAGTTTCCTGTCATGTAGATACGCTCATTTTCATTTTTTCGACAGATTTGTGACGTTCCATAAGAAAGGGCTAACTTTGGCAGTGTGGAGTTCCGTATGAAAGCATATAGCCCAGGCTTTTCCAGGGAGGAGGAATTTTAGGATTTTTACTTAAATAGAGATGTGTCGTTTCCACCACTACGACCCTTTACTGCAGGCTTGCCCAGATAGGGGAAAAAGACTCATTTGTCAGATGCGATTTTAACACCACCACCGACCTCTACTCATTCAACTTACGAGAGCGACCATCTCCCAAGCCGCTGGACCCAAGAAGAGGGAAGTGATGGTGGAACTCGAACATGTGGTGATTGAGTCTTTTTCCACTATCTGGACAGGCCTGCTCTACTGCACGACCAGGCATCAATTCACCGACGGGTACCTGCGAACGCTTCTCCCTCTACTGCACTCGTCGGCGACGAATTCGCTTCCTGCGCTGCTGGCTGGAAGCGTGTATATATATTTTTTAATTAAAACTTCAATATCAATAAATTGACGGGTAATTCGTATCCTGATTTGTTATTTTTGTACTTGTGAAATGTTACTTTATTGATAACTGTACCATTCAACTACAACGTCAGAAGAGAAAAACCTAATTTATTCATTTTAAATAAGCTCTCGCTCAACAAGCGCAGTAGAGAGGGATGGTCTCGTGACGCAGATTCGGGACTTCAGTAACTGAGTGAGACTCACTACCAGGTTGCTTTTCGGGTGACTCAGTTTAGAATTTTTTAATATACTTACTTATAAATCTCACCATGAAAAAGAATTTGATATACATTTTTGGCCCAAAATAATATGTAAAATATTTACTTGTTACAGAAAAAAGATGGATTTATTAATTATTAAATAATGAATCATATTTAAAGTATTAACAGAGAAAATAATTATCATGCTGTAAAATATGTATGGATTCAAAAATACATCATATTATTATATTTTAATGTCTCCTATTAATATACATTGTATAATTAATAATAATAAAATTGCATAATACTATAATAGCTTTGCAAGCAATACACTTAAAAAAAGATACATCATGCAGTGTATGCCGCCCCGAATGCATTTTTCATATTAACCATTTATTTTCAGTTAGTAATATTTTTTTCATTTAAAGAAATATTAAAATATAATTATGTATGATAAATAAATTTATGTCTTCTAATATGTTATGCTTTTTCTATTCATGCACGTAATAGGATCAGTATTAATAATATATGCATTATATTACTATTAGTTAATTTTTTCATCGTGAGGTTCATAAGTAGGTATAATAAAAATAAAAGAATTTCTGAATTCAGTCACCGCAAAAGGGCCGTGGTTGTGATTCTCACTCAGGTACTGAACTCCCGAATCTGCGATACGAGAGAATCCACCTCCCCGAACTCTTACAGGTTCTAGTTTGAAACACGAGACTCCAGTGCATTTTGGAGTTGGAACTTCCAAAATCCGCTTTTACAAAAAAACGCATTCAAGGTGGCCAAACATCAGATCTCTGAAAAAATAGTTTTTCTATGACTTTAAGAATCAAAATAATATTACCAATAATATAATTTTAAATAAAAAAACATTTTTAGTGAAAAAGTATAAATGGTAATAAATGGTGGCTTCTTTTTTCTGGAAAAATATTTCCACAACTCTACTGTATCTAATTTGGAAAGTAAATTTTTCTATTGCTGAAATCATTCAAAAAAATTTTTTTAATACGTTTTTTAAACAAATAACTATATTTGAAGATCGTTTATTTATTTTCTAAATTGGAAACAGTAGGAATGTTTTCCACGCAAAAATAATCCATGGTTAATTAAAATTTAACGATTTTTTAAAAATTGTTCAGAAGTGACAGTAAGAAAAAATTCAGTTACAAAAACATTGTTAAAATAATTATTTTTCGTAATTTTAAAACTTTTTTCATAAAAACTCAACTTAGTAGTAGTCATAGAGAAGCGTGAGTGCGAGTGAGATACTAGTAGATGGCGCATAAGAGCATCTCTTTCGCACTTATGAATATGACTACTATGAATTTGGCCTCACTGTATATATTTCAAAAATAAAATTTACCCACTTTGAGTTAATTGCCGTTACTTCCAAGTATAATGTGACCAGATTTAGTATTGGTTGAAGTACGCTTTTCCATCGAAAATCTAAAATTGATATTTCTTACCCTCGTTCACAAACACGCGAGTATCTCCGAAACTACGATCAAAAAGTAGGCCCTTTCTTATGAAAGTCATATTTAATGACTCGAACTTAGACATTAATTACGACTATTAACACAAAACTTTAATTCAATTTCTTTTTTTTTAAGACTCTCCAAAGGTGCGACACTTGGTTCTTATCTTATAGGAACAATATCATTTTGTAAAGATGAAATAGGAAAGAAAGTCGATTGCCACGCTTTTAAATACATCCTCTGCGAGCCAGCTAAGAAATCCAATTCAGCTAGCAAATCAGATAAAGATTCTACAAAGTGGGACGAATATAATGAAGCTTTAAGGGACCTCAAGTGCAATTGGCTTTCCAAACTCGGTAAGTTTTAATTTATATTCAAAAGAGTAATTTTAAAAACTTTATTTGCAGCGTTTAAAAAAATGTTTTTCTATTTTTTCTGCCTAATGCAAAAATTATTGGTAAGCTTAGAATTTAGATTTAAAAAGATGTATCAGTTCTATTTATTTCCGGGGATTCCGTCGACGTAAAGTACCATCTATGAGTAAATTGGCCTACCCGTACGAAGATCCCAGTGGACGGCCCATCATTGGTTTGTCCTGCTTACTTGTAATTTATGTACCTTTTACCCAATTTCTTCGTGAGACTAGATGAAGAGAAACTGTTCCCCCTCTAGCATGATTCCTCCTTGCATCCTCGTAAATTGTTGAATTAAGAGGGCTGGTTACATCTCCAAGGGTGGAGTTTGTTAGTGAAAACAAAATTTTCGACAGTCAATCACTAGAAATATTTTCAGAAAAAAGTGTACATAGGGAAAAAAAGTGTACATAGGGAAAAAAAGTGTGCAAGCTCTTCTGCACATGCATGATCTTATGCGTGGCGATATCAATGGCCGTAAGCTCGTTCTTCGTCCATGGAACCACCCCAAACGAGTAGATTAGAACCGGAACGGCAAGCATGTTAGTCGCAGATACCTTGTTCAACGCCGACAGATTGGAAGTCCAGATTTGTTGAAGAAGACGCTTGTATCTGCTTCGGAGAGACTCCTTCACTGATTTTAAGTCCTAAATGCGGTCCTCACCTTAGATTAATATGTGATTGGTTTTCGCTAGGTTCAACTTTGGCTCGAAATGCGATATATCGGCTCGGGATCGGGTCGGGTTTTCGATACTCCTTCGCCAGGTGTGTCTGCGAAAAAAGTTTCGATTTTTTGAATTTCATGTTTTATCTCCTAGACAAAATTATTCTTATACTTCAAGTCACTTGGATTCAAACAAATAATCGATATTAAGGAATATTCATTTTCGAAGTATATTTCTGCGCTAAAATTTCTTGCTTTTATCGTTTGGATTATACGTGGCCATCAAAATTCAAGACTGAGTGTTATCAATTCATTCTATAAACAAATGTACATCGCGGACATTAATAGGCAAAAACGAACCTTTTTTCTTCTATTCTTGCTGTAATGATATTACCAATGATGTATTCTGACAAAAATGTACTTACTATTTAAAATTGGTTTATTTCATGAACAAATTATATAAACAAATGCAAATTTTAGACATTTTCAAAGATGGTTTAAAAGATGGTGGAATGTAGTGTACTGATTAAATAAAGTTAATCAAGGATTAAAATTTAATCACGATTGGTGGAAATCAGCCCTTAAAGTAAAAGATTTTATAATCGCGCATTGTAAACTGAATCATTTTATAATTGAAAAAGTTCACACTTGAATTTATCAGGTTCACATTTAAGAAGAACTGAAACGCAACTAATTTAAAATTGCATATACCAGGTTATATGAAATTGGTGATATTCCAAGTGATTGGATAGATGTTTCTTGGACAAATTTGTCAAATTCCCTGTAAAAAAAGCACTGTTATTTCCCGGTTTTTTACATTTTTTATATTATTATTTATATTAGAAAAGTATATGTTACACAAAATCCTCCTTGATTATCCTTTCTATACGTAGAATTTAAATAAGTTTTAAATTTTCCAATTTTAGAATCAGAAGTCCAAACGGAAGAAATTGTTCGGTTTGAGCAGTTTTTTTGCATTCTCTTTTTGATGCAAAATTACAACTCTTCCACTATGAGGGAAATAAATTTCAGTATTTTCACTTCGGCCTAACGCATAACCGTTTTAAACAGGTAGAAAATGATTCGTTGTTGACCGAGTGACGTTAACCCATTATAAAATTTCCCTCTTCGCTCGATTCAAGTGATAAGTGCACATCTGTCGAACGAGTATCGAAAACCCGATCCCGAGCCGATATATCGACTTCCGAGCCAAAGTCGAACCGATCGAAAACCGACCCGATCTACGACCGATAATGGAGGCTAGGATCGAGTCGATATCGATAAATATCGCTCGACGGTATCACTATATAAAATACGTGAGTGACCTAATGATCGCGATGATTAGTTTTGCCGCAGAGGTACCCATGAGAATTGCGTAGTCCGAAAGATAGTGGCAGAAGCGTAATTCAAAAGAGCAGATGGCTAATGGTGTCGCCCTGACAGATTCCCTTCTAGAAGATGACGCTGTTCGTTGTCACACGATAACTTCCAGATGACATAGGAAATCTAGTTTTCCAAAGGGGCATCAATCTGTATGCATCTGACTATGTGTGGATAAACCTGCAAGCTTTCCAACAAACAGATGATGAGTCTATGAAAGGTTCAATCGAAAGCTTTCTGGCACTCAATCCAGGCCATCGACATGGTGCGCTGGTGGGTTGCTGCGTCTTTGCAGACGCACCTATTAATTAGCCGGTTCTCTCGGCAGCCTGCTATACCTTTTTTCGAGCCACGTTGTTTGTACATCTCTTTCCACATAGGCCCAATTCTTCGAACAATCCTGTCGTTTGGGATAGCTGTAAAGATCTTATACAGCGTGTTCAAAAAGTGATTGGCCTGTACTTCTCTGGGTTGGACAAGTCGCCTTTTTCAGGTAGGAGTATAGCACGTACTAACACCAGACACTACGGAATGGGCGTCTCCGAGTTTAAATATGGGATGAAAATTCGGACTAGATGTTAGTGTATAGAAGTAAACTTCATCCACCAGAAGTTCTTGGTACCATCTGGTCCTGCAGCAAAAAAGTTCTTGGTGCCCCTAAGCAGTGACTTATGAGAATACCTCCTAAGACGTTATGAGTTTGTCGCAATGCTCCTTGTAGCAGATGATATTTTTAGTGTTTTTCTTCAAGTAAATTGTTTTCGGGAGATGGTATAGCTCTCTTCAAAAGGTCTCTATCTCGTCGGGCTTGGGTGGATTTTTGACAAAAACAGGGAGATCGCATAAGAAGCGCGATGGGTCAGCCAGGAACGGTTGATTTTTCCTGACCCCCAGCCCCTTATGTATACCCCTCCTTACGTCAGGTAACACCCTTATTTTGTTAACAATGTGCTGCTTGATTGTCAGCAACTTTGACTTGTCAAGTATATGATGGTAGATCCTCAGTTCGTGGGTGAACTTCCGGACCCTTTCCGTGAACGGCCTACCAGATGTTATGTAGTAAATTACAAACTGAATACGGAACGCATTCTGACTTGCCCATCCAATTATCTTGTTAAGTTAATGCAAGCGTTTTTTGGCCTTTTGATCCATCGTCGGTTTCAGTCTCTGATTTGAATCAACCAACGCAGTCGCCGACAATTGTCCAGGAATGCTCCCGAAGGAAAAACCTCCAAGCGGAGGCGTAACAATCATGCCGAAAACTGAATGCCCCTTGTGTGAGGTGTCTTGAACGGTGACTCTGGGATACCGGGCTACCTTTCAGAGTATGCAAGCTTATCCTTGCATGCGGGGCTCTACAAGGATGTACGAACCTTTTCTCTAGCTACTCGTGGGAACAACAATGACGCCACCAAACCTGGTTGTAGATGCGGTTCAAGATGATTAAACGCGCCCATACACCGCGGCCGTCAAACTACAATTTCTCTGTCTATGCCGGTAAAGTACGCCACCAACAACAAAGATCAATTTGGCTGCTCCAAACCATACTGAGAAAGCGAGGAAACCATACTGTTTTACATAAAGTACATTAGAATGACATTCTTACAAAAGGCCCTGTATCCAGCCCTCTTAAGATGACTAATTTAGAGACTGCTCCCAAATGTCTGTGATAGTTGAAACTTTTTTCTTTTTATATTTATCCAAAGTTTGCTGACAACAAAAAAAACAGTTTTCGTTAAAAAAACGCCTGAGTTTTCTCTAATTATGGACATTTTCTGGAATTATTTGTTTTCGTGAGTTTGAGTATTCAGACTATGTGGCTAAATTTGAATGCAACAATGTTGACTGTTTCTCTCATGTATACTTGTTTTGTAGATAAGGAATCGTTTAAATAAATTGTTTATTTTGGGAACAGAACCTGGAGAACATGCTCACAAATTGTACGTGGAGTTGAAGTCAGACTTTCCAGATCACTTACCAGTCTATACTGCCATGTTATCGTCATTGGACCTGACGGAAGCCAGGCGTCACGTTCCCCACGACGACTTGCCAGATACGTCGCTAAATTATGCAAATCAGATGCTGGGTGTCGCTGACAAAGTTCTAGGAACCGTCGATCAGGACAAATTATTAGCATATTTCGGCGCAAAGAGTGACCAGCGACCCGATGCTGCCAAAGTTAAATCAACAATGGAGAAGCAAAAAAACTGCCTAGTCGAGGCATTGGTAAAGAAAGGCTGTGCCTTATCTCGACTCTATGTCGGTAGAATGAAAGTTGAGGGAGAAGGTCCGAATAAGGAACTTCTTGACAATTTCTTGGAAGTGTGGAAAGAAGTTCAGAAGTTTGCAGAACCTACTGACATCAAGGTAAGTTATTCTCATTGTCATATGTTCGGAGTAAGTAAATATTTAATTTTAAATCCATTTACGTCATCCTTCATAAAAATTTTAAAAGCTTTGATTGCGCAATTAAAAATCGTGGTAAGTTCTATAGCGCAGTTAAATCTATTGCGGTGGAACTTGTTACTAATTGCAAGTTTTAAAAATATTGAAAACAATTTTAAGTATGTCAAAATTTTAACTAAACCTTCTAATAAATAAACTTTATACCAAAATAAAGCCTTAAAATATTTTTCAGCCTACTGCTCAATTGTAAAGTTTTTCAGGAATTTTTAAACATTGCAGCTAGTCAAGAAATGTAATAGGATGAAACAATGTTTTGAATCATATAAAATATAGCAATAGAACAATTTTTAAACAATTTAGAACATGTACCTTGTGGGGAGTTGGATTGATCTCGAAGGGATTCTTGTTCAAAATCACTACAGGGTAAAATAATCAAAGATTTCGGAGTGAGAGGTCTGGAATCTTATATTGCTAATTCCGATTTTTAAAGATATTTGGATCGCTGGATTTAAATGATTTCAGCAGTGAATGAACCCTCGATCGATCCTTTAAGTTACGTTGATTCTAAAGAAAATTCTAACAATTGCAGAAGAATCAGTTTCAAAAATATTTCTAGTTACTTTTAGGTATTGGGATCCGCTGCGTTGCGATACTGTATCTAGTGGTATAATTCAAAACCTTCAGTTCCAGGTAGATTGTGAAATTTCGCATAGGCGATCAAACAAAAATACCGATTGATAAGAAATAAGCAACAAGTACTCCCTTAAAGTTGGCCTATACATATTTGAATGTGATTTCGCTTTCAATAAAATTATTAATAATAATCTTGAATTCATTCATTCACTTTTTTTAAATTGTAGCTCCTATGCTTCTGTTCGTTTTCGCGTGTTTTTTGCCTCGCGACTTTTTCTCTCTTGTTATTTGGACAGTTTATTAGTATATGTCAGTTTAACATTTTTTTTATATAATTGTATTCCCACACTTTCACTTAAATTATTTATCATTGATTTTTAAGTTACTAATTTTACACTTTAGATTTAAATCAGTGAATTTTCAAAAGCAAGCGTGATGCAAAAATTAAAAAATTAATTATATATAATATTAATAAAATATAATATATAATAATATATTATAATATAGACTAATATACATAATTGTACATCTGAAGAGGCCTTTCGTCGAAGGGCGAAACGTCAAACGTTTTTTAATAAATTTTGGACCAATATACCGACAACTCTAACATCCTTTATTTGTAATGCTTCAAGTTTGAATTCATTCATATTGAAAATTTCCAATTCGAAATCATATATTTTTTAAAGTTTTTAGAGTAATTAAACTTTGATGGTTCACAATATTTAAAAGTCTTCAATTTTGAATGGTGAAAATGACAGAGAATTTTTTGTGTATAGAAATCTCATTTTTTATTTTAGAAAAATATATCTAAGTACTTTGAATGTCACCTGATACTGCATGGTATGATATGTAACGATTCATAATTATTATCATTTAAAAATATTTTATACTTTCAATTTAAAATTATAGTTTCGAATGCGTCATTCTAAAAGAGTTTAATTTTTAAGGCCTTCAAACTAAAATCGTTTAGCTTCAAAAGTCAGTTGCTGACGAGGTAAAAACAATTCCAAATGTGCAGTTCTCAATGCTTTCTTAGACTTGTTACATTTTCACTGACATTACATTTGAACTTGTTTAATTTTGTAGGTTTCCAATTTCAAATTTCACAGCTGACAGAATACTTAGAATTCCGTGTCGCGCAGCCCCGTACAAATGTTGTCTTTTTGGCACCTCGCAGCGCAAGCGTGGTACGCTGTTCGTGCGACGCTTGTAGATTTTGACGTAGCGAGAGCGAACCAATCGCGGAGCAACATCGACGAAACGATCCTTTCTAGTGAACCCGCACTCGTCTGTGTCACTAGTGGTGCGCCGCAGCCGAAGCGAAGTACATAAAAGTACGGTCTGCGAGACCAAGAAGTCAGATCTCCCGGGCTTCGGCCCACGCCACACATCCCCCGAGGGGCCCCCCCCCCCCCGGATGTGCGTGGATTCCTCTCGACTGACACATAGTCTCCATCGCCGTCCCCACAACTGGATCATCCACCACACTCGCTGCCCCCAGTAGCGCTTTCTTAAATCCAAGGTCCGCAATGCCCGCCCCCCCTCCGCGCTACTTCTCAAGCTCAAAAATTCCAATACCCACACGGCTAGAATAAGACGCGAACTCTAAATGTAAATAGTATTAGCAATACATTTTCCACTTTAATTTTGAAATTACTTTGCTTTTCATTCTGTAAATTAGTTTCCCTCTTCCATTTAATTTAATAACTTTTGAATCAGTGTCAACCCACAAACTTATCTCAATTTGACGTCCAAACGTGGGCTCTGAGACAGAAGTTAACACGCATTTCATCCGATCTTCTGCTCTACACACTCCTCTTATAAACAATGCCCCCTTCGCTCAGAGCACGCGTTACTCTCATCGAAAAAATTACTCTCACTTCTGGAAGTGAATAAACACCCAGTGGCGCCCATGATTCAACGAAGTTCAACATGAACCTGGAGTTTAACCAACTGGAGTATCCCCACCCTAGTAGTAATCACCAGAGCACAGACTCCTTGACAAATCTACCCCTTGTTGAAAACCCATTCTTTTGACAAAATGAAGGTCTTGCGGGAATCCCTCCCCTTGTATATCTACATACCCCTCTCGAACTCTGAACTAGGAGTTTCCCCACCGTGGAAATGTTTTCCAGAGCACGGACTTTCCCCCGAACAACTCTCCCTTCAAGAATTTAAGCACTGCTATAAACGTGACCACGTCTGCACAACAACCAACCCCTATGGGAAATCAAGGCCCTGTGGGAAACTCTCCAGCTGTAAAGAAACAGCACCCTGCAGAAATCCCACCTCTTGGACAAAAACAAGGTCCTGCACAGTGGGCCAGGCGATCCGGTTCCGTTGCCAAAAGTCGAAAAACAAATCAAAATGTACAATAACACAGGCCCACAAAAAAATGTTTGTTCTGAGTCTTGGATGCCAATATGATATTCCCATGTATTTTTCCCCGCTGAAGCCGAATCCGCAACCCGTTTTACCTCTTCACGTCAGGATTTTGTACGTAACCTCAAAAAACACCCGAAAAATCCCTAAAACCGATCAAATCATTTACCCCAGATCCCTTTCACCCCCCCCCCAGCCCAATGGCTAACCCTATAACACCATAATCTCATAATCCCCTAACCTCGTGATACCATAACTCCATAACCTCCAAACCCCGTAACCTCATTCACTAGAAGAATCTGGTTCGGAAAAACAGAACTATTTCGTGAGTTTTTCTTGTGGAACATAGTCATGGGTACGATGGGTAAGTAACTCTATAACCCCAAAATCTCACAACACCATAACCTCAAAACGCCTTCATTCCGTTGAAACCACGACCACCATCCCATAGTATCAAAGAAATGTAACTACTTAATCTAGTCACATGAAACTCGAATATGATGGATGACTACCATTGTTTATGATAAGGCTAGCAGGCGTAAAATACTCTACTGATTGAAGAAAAAACAAAGCAAATGCGATGAAAGTGTCATAAGGTTTTGGGGGGTTGGAGGTTATATTTACCCTGACTTTGTTCCACAAGAAACACTCACGAAACTGTTATGATTTCGGGAACCGGACTTCTCCACAGAATAGGATGATGCGCTTAAGGGGTTATGGTATATGGGGTGACGCAGTGAAGGGGTTTTGAAATTATGGTGTTGTGGGATTTTGGAGTTATAGAGTTACTTACCCATGACTATGTTCCACATGAAAACCCACGAAATAGTACTGTTTTCCCGAAACAGATTTTTATACTAAATGAGGTTACGGGGGTTTTGAGGTTGTGGCGTTATGGTATCACGAGGTTAGGTTATTATGAGATTATGGTGTTATAGGGTTACCAATTTTTGGGGTGGTGGGGGGGGGGTGAAAGTAGTATGCCGACGTGTGGAGGTAAAACGGGTTGCGGATTCGGTTTCAGCGGGGAAAACTACATGGGAATATCATATTGGCATCCCAGACTCTGAACAAAAATTTTTTTTCGTGGGCCTGTGTAATGAATTGCAAGGGCACTTATATATGGTTTTCGAGGGTGCTGATTCCGAATCTGATATCAGAACTTCAAAAAACAAATTGGCGGATCCAATATGGCGGACGAGTATTTCAACAAATTATTTAATCTACTTGAAACGTGGTATCTATGATTTTTCGAGAGAGCTGACTCCAAATCTGAAGTCAGAATTTCAAAAAACAAAATGGCGGATCCAATATGGCGCACGAGTATTTAAAAAAATTATTGAATCTACTTGAAACGTGGTATCTACAAGTTTTCCAGGGTGCTGATTATGAATCTGGAGTCAAAATTGAAAAAAGAAAAAAACATTCAGCGGATTCAATATCGTAAACGAAATTATTAAAAAGTATTTAAAAAATGATCTACGTGAAATATAACACTTTTATCCGCAGTTAGCTTATAATAGGTGACCACAACCTATCACAAGGGTTTTTAAATTTTTATTTGTTTTTAGTTTTATTTTTTCATGTTTATGCTTTTTTTTTATTATTTTTATTACATTTTTTAATTATATTTTTATTAAATTTTTTATTCATAATCCGATAATTCTGTATCGCCTAAAGTATCAAATGTTTGATGGATATCTGGCAAATCATCGTTTCCGATCTGACTTTCTACGTTCGAATGACACAATTCGTCCTCTTGCGAAATCTTTAGTAAATCTCTCACCTCAGGAGTAAGATTCAACACATTTTTATTTTTATTTCGGGATTGAAGATTAAGGAAGCATATAATTGGATCCGAGCTATCCATATATATGTCAAACATATCTTCTATGTTTGATTTGCAATAAAAGGAACAGAAAAATTGTAATTTAACCTTTCAGCATTATTTAATTCAAATATTACTGACATTATTTTCGCAGCTTGAAATTTTTCATCCCGTCTACATTTCAAAGATCGTATATTTTTCATCAAAGATTTTACGTCTGACTCTTGAGATATTTTTAATACTCAAATTCAGTTTCGATGTAATGTAATGAACAGTCAAATCAAGAGTATTATTTATTAGAAAGTCAATAATTTCTCTTATGGTAAATTTTGACATTATATACAATATAATCAAATCCAAGAGAAAAAAAGTCAACGAATAGAAAAAGTAAAAACTTGTAACTGTAGATAAGATTTCGAAGCAAACTGAACACTGGAAAACAAGTGAAAAGCACAGCGAAATATCAGACGTGTGCGTGCGTGCGTATGTGGCAGCTCGTGCAACTCAGCCAGACAGGTCAGTTCTTGGCGCTCGGACGCTGAATCTATTACTTGCGACTTGGACACCCCTAACATAAAGTGTGCATCATAGTAAACACATTAGTATTTGAAATTTTTTGATATGTTGCGTTATCTCGTGTTATTGACGAATGAAAGAAAGTATTTTACCAAAGTACTAATTAGTTTCTAACATCAATGTGGCAGAAATTGTCTTCAAATATTACAGTGACCTGATTCTTTTGTACAAACTCGAAAGTTTGAAAATTGGAATTTTGGCCATGGAACCGGGTCTCGGAAACGTACCTCTTAAACAAAATTAATGTTCTATGGGAAATCCTCCCCTTATAAATAATCACCCCCTTAAAAATAATTCGCCCTCACATTGGCAAAACAAACCCCGACGATAATTCCTCCTTCAGGATGACATCCATCGCCTGTGCAATTCATTCCCGTGTAAATAGTCATATCCTGTAAACAATTCCCCCTTCCCATGGCGAATCAACCCCTTAGTGAAAGCCCTTAGTGAACCCCCCTCTGTGGCAAGTCGCCCCCCCCCCCTGTTCGAAAGTCCACTCTTAGGGGAAATTTTTCGGTAAAAAATCCAACCCCTGTGGTAAATCATCGCCTTTTTAATATAAACCCGTAGTAATACTCCCTCGTACCCGGTGCTTGGAAACCAAGTTCCTTTTAAAGAATTGGCAGAAATAAGGGCTTTCCTCCAAACCACTCAACTTCTCATCTAAGTTCCATTACGGAAATTTCCACATTGACTCTACAACCAACACCCAGAAACCAAATTCTTTTTTTTTTGAATTAGCAAAAATAACGGACCTTCGTCCGAACCACTTGTTCCTCTGGCCAAAAACGAGGACCCTGTTTCTCAAAAATCTCGCGATCCCTAATGGACACCCCTTCTATCCAGATCGGGTGGTTACAACCCACTGCTGTTCTTGCAAGTCCCTCCGGCCCAGGAGCACCGTAGAAAGCGGCCTCTAAAAATTCCTGAGACCGATCCGTTGATCGACAGTCTCGAATAAGACCCTCCAGAACAGGAAATCCGTCGAGGGCGGCCCAGAAAAAGACCAAGACCCTCCGGTACTGGAACACCGTCCAGGGCGGCCTCCACAGTGGCCCCAGGTCGACCAAGTCCCTCCAGTCCAGGAACGCCACCGAGGGCGGCCTAAAAAGAGGCCTCTGAACGCTGTCGAGCGGAAGACGAACCAGTTCCAGCACTCCGTCCGAAAGAAGAACGCAGAAGAAGCGATGCTCGAACATCGGTGACCGATTTCTAAAGCAATGTCTGACCGTGCGTTGAGTTTAAGTTATCGTTTTATGTAAATAGTAGAAATAAGATTTAGATTTTAAGTTTATTTCGTATCACACTTGTAAGTTGTAAGCTTCGATTGACCCACTTTTAAACCAATTGATTTTTGAAAGCCTCAATCAACGAAAGACCCTGTGGATTGATGCCCGCTGGGTATATTTATAATTATTATTATAAATTATACTGAGTTAGCATCTAAAATCCTTCTTTCGTTCGTTGACTAGGCATTCTAACCTCAACTGTCTGAATACTTAGAATTCCGTGCATGGTAGCATGGTACGCTGTTCGTCCGACGCTTGTAGATTTTGACGTAGCGAGAGCGAACCAATCGCGCATCAACATGGACGAAACGATCCTTGCTAGTGAACCCCTACTCGTCTGCGTCGCGAGTGGTGCGCTGCGGCCGAAGCGAAGTACATAAAAGTATGGTCTGCGAGATCAGGAAGTCATATCTCCCCGGGCTTCTGTCCAAGCCACATCTCCCTGGTTTCTACGCTCCGACCCTTGCCCGAGCAAATAAGACCCAAGCCAGAACACCCCCCCCCCCCGGGGTGGTCCCGGGGGGGACATCGGCTCCATCACCGTCCCCACAACTGGACCACCCACCACAGTCGCTGCCCCCAGTAACGTTTTCTTAAATCCAAGGTACGCTCTCCCATTTAGTTTAATAACGTTTGAATCAGTCTCAAACCGCAGACTGACCTCATACTACTTTAAAGTTGTACAATTTTGAATGTCAAATTTAGAAATAGTGTTTAAGTATAAAGTCCTTCTGGGAAGTAAGTTAATTACGGGCAATATTTCTTAACTGCCCCAATCAAAAAATCGATTGGGCTCGATCGTACTCAAACTTGGGCAAAGTGTACTCCTGTTGGATTTGGATGGTAGTTTACAAAGGAAATAAATTATTATTGGGACACATATCTACCGAGGATGAGGGTAAAAATCAAGGTAAAAAATAAATTTCATTTTTTTAACTAAGGGTTCTTCTTTTCTTTTCTTTTTACTGAAAGGAAAGCTTAGGATTTTCCCCTGAAATACCGTCAGGCTAAAAAATCAACATTTTGTTATTTATTCGTAAAAGTGAGCATCTGGTAGGTTTGTGCGGATGTTATCTTTTTCAATAATTTATGACTTTTTGAATTTCAATTTAAAAAATGTTCTGACTACAGTTACGAGAGGGGTCTTCATGCCCTTTCTATTGAATATAAACATTATTAACGACCTGGAAAAGTGTTTGATAACCGGGAAATTACCTGTAGAAATACTATTACTCAAAAATTTTTTAATACGCTGATTTAGTTTTTATTAATATACTTGCAGCTGTCAGAGTAAATAAAATCATTTTTAAAAGAATATCGTCCACGAAAAATAAAATTATCTGCAAACTGAAAAAACAATTTATTTGACGCAAAAACATACAAATTCTATGTGAAAATTTCAATCTAATTCAAGTTACTATAATAAAAATATATCTTTAGCGAAACGAATAAAATATTCGTTTTAACATACGTAAATTTGCATGTGCCGGTACAATAATTTTGCCACTACATTCAATGAATTGTACTACTTAGGTCATGAGTAGCACGTTTTAAATGTGATAGAGTGGGCTGTTCAAATACCCCCCCCCCTCCCATACATACATACATTTAATTAATTTAACGAATTAACTTCCTCACGAACATTCCCCGAACTTTCCTTCATACATGGACATTTACTTACTTCCGGCAACCTTCCTGGAATCAGTGGCGTCCCTTGAATGACGCGTATCCAATTCAAAAGTCTGTCTTCCATGACAGGGAGACCAAGGTAGACCGATTGATTTCGTGAATAATCCCATCGCTGCACCTGCTTGTCCTCTTTTGAGTCACGGGCTTTGTATATATTAATATTCGCCCGTTCCTTTATGATTCTACTCCAATTTAATTCTGATTTAATTTTCAATTATGAAAACAGAACGGACCGTGTCAACGCACCACTGATCGACGCACCCGATAGACGCGACTTTTAGGAGAGAGGGAAGACTCACGAAATCTTCCCTCTCCACTTACCACTACATTCTCACGCATATAGCGGCGCGGCTCACTGACGGGGTATAGATGAGACGCGGAGATTTAATACTGAGTGATGGGCAGTGTCTCACGGGATCTCGAGTTCTCGAGCGAAAGCCCGAATTCCCGGGTACCTAACAACTTAAATATTAGCAATAATAACGCTCGGAATTTTTTTTCGATGCTTTCATTAAAAAGAGCAACTCAAAAACTATCGAAAGGTGTAAAACCCTTGATTTCGATTTTTTTAGAGTAAGCCCCCTTTCTTCGGCGCAAGTCACATAAGCGTTTCAAAACTGAAAGGAAAAATAATTTTAGTTACCGAAATTGTCAATCAACTAACGCTACCTTGTACGTAAGTGGTTTAGTAGTCTTAATATACAAAAAAATCATTTATGTCAGAATAGCATGTCGATACCGTCGATTACATTTGATCGATGCCCCCAAACTCAAAAATCCTTTTTTAAGAAAAAATATATTTTTAATTGTTCAATTTTAAGAAGTTGATAATCATCAACGCCCCTCTGAACGAATGGGTACAAATTAAACTGAATTCATTCGCTTATAAACTAACTGTTAACTTATTATTTTTATAAATATGTTTTATTTATTTTTTTAAATTTATTTTTATATTTACAAACGGTTGACGTATATTATGTATAGTACATGCATTTCATGC
This sequence comes from Andricus coriarius, assembly GCA_932066315.1. Lineage (NCBI taxonomy): Eukaryota > Metazoa > Arthropoda > Insecta > Hymenoptera > Cynipidae > Andricus > Andricus coriarius. The sequence continues at coordinate 8,661 of CAKNWT010329773.1, read as the reverse complement.
CTTAAACTAACTTATTTAAATAGAAATTTGCTATCATAAAAGCAAGGCAGAATTTGTTTGCAATTGTTTTTTGTTCACCTCAGTTTTTTGTAATCCTAGTTTCTAAATTGGCCGTAAATTCCTTACACACAATTATCCACACACTATCTCATTAAAAAAAGCTTGTACTTTAAATTAAGTTTAATTTAGTTATAGGGAATATGTAATGTATACAAAGAAAAAGTTATTTTCCCTGAAAATGCCGAATTCGAACTGATTTATTTTATTGAATCAATAATATTGGAAATATTAATCATACATGCACTCAAGTATTACTCGTCTAGAGTATTTACCTTTTATAATTGCTTTCCTTTATTGATATTCGCGACATACTATTGAATTTGTCGCGATTTGAGAAATGATACATCAAATTTTATTAAGGTTGGTTAACTCTTTCATTATACTTTTTTAAATCTTGATTATGGTGCATGCCGTTTTCTACTAATTCGCTTGGATCCCATTAAAAAAAAATTCCAGTGCAACCTGTTTTTTAGTACATAAGGTAAATTTGTGAAAATTTTGATAGAATTTTATTGTCCTTATCGGATTTATTCAATAATTTAAGAATAAATTTATGGCCTTATTTAAGTTTGATTATTTTGTGGGCTTTATTGAACGCATCGGCAGGTTTTTTTACCCTTTTTAAAATGGTATCGTGAACCATCTCAGTTTTCCTCCCATATTCTGGATCAGTGGGCTTTGGGAGAAATCTAAGCCAATTTTCCCAAGTCCTTTTCCGTTTTATATTCGTATCAATTTCTATTGGCGTAAGTTCTGTCGTATCATGATGTGTTTCGTTCATACATAATCGAACCCATTTCCACCATGCGCTGTGTTTTTTTGTTTTTTTTTTATTAAAGATTGGAAAAATCTCGAAAGTTCTCTATGGATTCTTTCTACAATATTACTTTGAAGATGACGAATCGAAGAGAAAACTACGTGAATATCTTCTTTTTTCACTTCATTTTTCCACAGGTCTGACGTAAATTGCGTTTCGTGATGTGTAATGATCTTATCTGTTTTCCCATACTTTGGAATATGATCATTAAAGATTTTATCAATCGCTGCTTTTATCGTCATCTTCTCAAATTATATAAGAATACAAATTAACTGAACGCATCGAACGTTAATAATATATACAGTCGAACTCGAATTTGAGACTAGTTTTGGGACTTACGGTCGGCTCTAATTGAGGCACTCCGAATGTAAACAGTCAGAGGCGTGTGAACCATTTCCGGTGGATTTTGCTGCGTGGCAATAAATATTTTGAAAATTGTTTTTCTAACAGGGAGACAAGGGTAAACTAAATATTTAATGGCAATGAGGAAGAAATGTTGCTGTTACACATTAAAATAAATGTTTTTCCTGCTTACGTACCTTAAAATGTTGTGAACCGTTGAGCATCTCGTTTAAAATGAGATCTTTCTCTTGAATGATCGGTCCAGATACTCTGTCTCTCGATTGATTAAACCATTCGAAGACAACAGTATCCAAAAACACTTCAATATTGTGCAACTATGTATGCATAAGCGAAACACTTGAAGTGGGAAGAACACACGTTTTCCAAAATGACGCATTATGCTCTTTCATAAGGAGATTTATGAATAAGTTATTTAATAGAAAATCACTTACTTTTATAAATATGAGATTAATTGTGTACAAAAAACACAGTTTTCACAATTCTCACGTTAACACTGGACAGTTTGAGGTTACAAAAAGGAGGAATGGAATTCGAAACGATGGTTTCGTGATCTCTCTTTCTATCGTATGAGGTAGACAGAGAAGATCCGATTGTGTTCCAATGACAAGTCATACTTTTCATTCCGAAACGATCATACTCTCTCTCTCTCATTTCGAATACGCCTGTTGGGTAGCCACGACAGCGCCACCAATTTGGAACTATTGAGAACAAATTTTAATTTCAATTAAATATTAACAAGAAATCTTATAGTAAATATCATAATTAATTTTAACCCGTAATATAAAATGTTTGTTAAAAATTAATGGATATTCACTGCTCTTTTTCATTAATATTGCTCCAATAACTTCAAAATACCCGTGTATCTGTTCGCGTGTCAGATCGCGCTAATGTCAAGGTCAAGGAGGTTCACTACAGGCGCTATCGTGCTTATTCTCTGTGCAAACGTATGTGTTTCCCGCTTGAGAGTGAACTGACGCAACGTCATAACGCAGTTACCCAGGTAGGCGGTTTAGGTACAGCGCCTTACCGCAACACTCCTGTTTTGTCACGCCTGAGTGAGCACCACACTCCCCACCGCAGCTCATCTCAACCTTACCCGCGGCGTCAATTCTCGGGATCGTTTGGTTTGTGACCTTGTTCTTTTGACGTGAATCACAAGTAGGTAATCTTTGTCTAATGGTTTTTGCTAAACCGATGTGACCATAAAGCTCATGACATTCGTCTATAACGTCATGTATAATGCTTTTCGTTAAATAAAGTTTCTTTCCACCCCACAGAAATAAAGTACACAAGTTCTTCCTGCATTTCGAATCCTTTTGTTTTACTCTCATTCATTGCCTGTACGCATTGTTGCAAGATAGGGTCCTCTTTCTGCTCTTTACCAATAATTTTTGAAACGCTTCCGCAGTTCAGATGAGAGTCGTTTTGCTAACGTGTAAAGAACATTTTTCCCTTCATTAGTATCAAATGGATATCCTTACTCTGTTGACTGAATTCAAGTTAAATGTCGGCTATTATATTTTTTCCCCTCGCAATATTCTATTGTGAACCTATAGTCTTGTACTGCTAAGATCCATCGTGTTAATCTGTCACCAATTATTTTACATGTCTTTAGAAATGTTAACGCTTTGTGATCAGTACGAATTATCAATCTATCCCCTAACGCGTACATTCTAAATTTCATTAGTGCCCATACAATAATCAATAACTCTTTTTCTGTCAAGCTCGATCGCTTGAAATAAAATTAAATACAGTTAAATTTAAAATTTAAGTAAAATTTAGTTTCTAGAATTTAAGTAGTTAAATTATTTTATTATACTCTCTCCCTGTTACGGGTTTGAGAGTCTTCCGAAAAACCGACACAAATTTTTCACATTCTCCTTAAATCAAAGCCTAATTTAAAACCTGTACCATCTCTTTTCTTCCCTAAAACAAGAGGAGGAAACGGAAGCCTTATCCCTACTTTCTCTCTCTTCCTTAGTCTCACTCTATATCACATTCGCGGTGACATAACCTCCGTAGCCGCACTATAAGAAAGATACAGATTACCAGATAACAACCCTCTTTCTCACTTTATTGCAATTTAACCTGAACACTAACACTACGTAATATGTAAACTATAATCATTAATGAAAGTCTAATCTACTTTCTCCTACGTAGTCTCACTCTACTTTCCTGTAGCACATTTGCAGTGACCCAGTCCCAGTAAAAGCACTATAAGAAAGATCAATAATATAATATAAGAGAACAAAAATTTGTAACCTACTTGGTGACCTAACAACAACCACCATACAACATAACTCACCATACTCACAGATAAACAGCAGTGATTTTTCCAAAAAACTATTAACCCTCTTCCATTCTCCTTAACGTCTCCACAGGTGTACTTTGGCGTACTTGGTGCCCCAGTTTTTTTCCTTCTCACTGTAACTCACCCACCTAATTGCTTTTCATTTTTTCCACTTCTGCACTCACTCACTTATTCTTCTCCCTACCATACGCCTGCTCGCTCCACTGCCATATCGTCTCACCCAGTCTCGCCTTCATAAATCTCAGATCTACTTCCACTGCCGCCTTTTCCATTCTTTTCTTCCCCCTTCACAACCACTCTGGGATTTCCTCCTCCCTTTCTGTTAAATTCTCCTCCATCCCCAGACCTGAGCCTTTCAATTTCCCTTTGGCGTTGAGCAAATCCCTCTTGTTCTCCCAAGTTCTTAGCTGGAGCTGCATTCCCACGTCTATTTTCTTCGAGTTTTCTATTTTGGCCACGATTTTGGTATGCGCGGTTATTCTTGTTCACCACTCCTAGCACTTTCAAGCTCCTTCTCCTTTCCGCCCTCTCTTTCTCCCATTCTTCCTCCGTCAGTTTCTTTGGCTGGCCCCTCCACGTTCTGTCCTCTTCTCCTGTTTGGCATCCTACTTCTCTGACTACTGTTTTTCCTTCTCTTTCTCCATTTTCCCGCCAAGCTTCTCCAACTTCGACACCAGCTTATTTAGCATTTCTTCAGAGCTTCTCTTATCGATCTCTCTTTCGCTTCTCATTAGCGTTCTCTCTATTTCCCATTCCATTTTCAGGTCCTCAATAAATTTGTCCTGCCGCGCTTGCAACATATCCACAGCTCTCATCCAAGCTCCCTTTGTCACTTCCTCCGTTTCCCTCTCCTACTTCTTTTCATCACCCATTTCACTTTGTCCGTGTGCTAGCACTTCCATCACAACTCACACTTCTTTCTCTCCGTCCGATTCTCACTCAGTCCAGCTGATCTTCTAAACCCTTTCACCTCTTTTGACACCACTGCTCACGTCACTACTCGAGTTAGACTATTAACTCCAAATATCCTTGCTCTCCGCTAGGCGGCACTAGCACTGCTCAGTTGATTCAGCGTCTTTCCGGTCCGACCCTAACCTCTCTTTCTCGACGTGTCACACTTTATTCGTCCACTTTCCACTTTTCTTCCTCACATTCACTTCCACTGGACCCAGACACTTTTCTTCAATTTCTTACTACTTCCTTTCACCTTTCGTCTCCCTTTTTCCCATCCAATAAAATTTAGTTAAATTTAGAATTTAAGTCAAATTTAGGTACTTTGAAAATTAGATTCAGTGAAATTTAAAATTGAAATACAATTTAGTTCATTTAAAAATTAAAATTAAATTTTGTTAAATTCAAATAAAATTTAGTTAAATTCAAGATTGAAGTTAAGTTTAGGTACATTTAAAATTTAAATAAAATTTAATAAAATAAAAGATTTAAATACAATTTTAAAATTAAAAAATTAAATGCAATTTTTTTACATTATTTATTGAGAGTACTAAATATTTGTAATGTATACATCAATATATTTGTTCAAATCTCCTTCAGATTATATTTATATATTTCCTATCATACAAATTATTCATCAAAATATTTATGTGTGACTGTCCGCGAAGAAAGGGACCTAATGCGGAAAAAATCGATTTTCATTTTCTTACGCCAATCGTAGTTTCTGAGTTACTCGTTCATTTCCAATAATCAGAAAATTTCTATGTTGATTGCTTTTCTTGTTATTACGCTACAAACATAGGCATGATAAGCTTATGCGGAGACCGAACGAGAGGCCTACGAAAGCCAGCCCCACCACTTACCACTCCAGCTATACGCCACGTGTCCGTGAGCTTTACTGGCTCGTGTCTAAAAGCGTAGGAGGGGGTGCTTTTCGTAGACGTATCCCCACTACTCAAATGCTGGCTTACGGACTCTGCTACGATCACCCGTCCTGTAACATTTAGCTTTGACGCATTAGGTCCCTTTCTTCGCGGACGGTGACATATCTGAAACGTAAAGAAAGATAATATCAGTCCATATCAATACTGAAACCAAAAATAATTTATTTTCACACATGTCGGGCATTGCATTCTTGTACAGCTTTTAGTAACTTACTTGGGTAATGATGGTGTGTGCCCGAAACCTTATATTTAGCCCAGGTAGATTTAAAATCCGAATGGACAGATTCCATGACTTTTTCACTGTAAAATCCAAGGCCTTTTTCAAATTTATGACATATGAAACAAAAATCGCGTGAACCTTAGGTGTAATTGAAATTTCCAAATCACAGTAACTTCGCAAGCAGTTTTCCTTGCACATAGTGTACTGCATCAAAAGATGAATTAAATGCGTGTGGGGAATACGGAACTGTTAGCAATTGTAAGTTAAATTTGTTTGCATGGCAAGACAGTGGAAGTAAAACATTATCTGCGAAGAAGTATAAAAATTTTACAAATACTCCTATAATTTTCTTAGAAAACGCTAACACAGAAATATTATAAATAATTCCACCATCAGAACTACATCTGATGCTCGGGGTTGTGAAGAAAATGTATAAACACATGCTGATGTAATTCGAAGATGAGAGTCTACATGAGCTAGGATGTGTAATGTTACTCGAGAGTTTGTACATGCATGGGAGTCCAGCGTTCACAGGTAATTCTTGCAACATGCTGTTAGAAAAAATCGACTTATGGCGTGGAATATGTAGCATTGGCTGTTTAAAATATGTAAGGTGCTTTGAGTTTACGCAATTTTTTTCATGGCCCTGATTTTTGTCGCAAAGTTGAAAAATGCCTTGGATTTTATAGTAGACAAGCCATGGAATCTGTCCATTCGGATTTTAAAACGACCTGGGCTAAATATCAAGTTTCGAGCAGACACCCTCATTACCCAAGTAATGAATTTTGATTTCAGTATTGATATGTACTGTTATTATATTTATTCACCATATTTCGTTAAATAAAGTGAAAAAAATGAAAATGCATCACATTTTTTGAAAATTTTTATTTTCAACCCATAAAAAACACTTTTCTCAAAAACGGCTCGGGGCATTTCACTCAAAATTTGTTTGCACACTATTTCTAAGCCCCCTTAATCGAACCCAAAAGAAAATTGGATGTGCTATGACCTTGAATTTAGAGTTGGTTCAGGCACACCGTGACTTATCAAGTAAAATTGAATGATTTCCAATTTGGATTTCAAGCTCACTACGATTTGGCGCGACCGACTATATAGTTGCCTGTCGCGCCTCTACATTTATAGGTGGAACTAAAAGGTGTATATATTTTTATATATATATATATATATATATATATATATACCCTGTTTCACCCTATCACCCTGTTTCTGTCAAAAATCCACCCAAGCCCAACGATGTAGAGACTTTTTGGAGAGAGGTATATAAGATCCCGAAAACACTGAAGTTGAAAGAAGATACTGACAATATCATCCGCTCCAAGGAATTCTGCGACAACCTCATAAAATCTGAGGAGGAATGTCCATCAGTCACTGCCGAAGAGGTGAAAAAAGCACTTAGAGGAACGAAGAACTTTTCCGGTGCTGGACCAGATTGTATCAAGAAATTCTGGTGGAAGAAGTTTACTTCTACACACCAACGTTTGGCCCGCATATTCACCTCGTATTTAAAGTCAGAGACGCCCATTCCGCAGTGGCTGGTGTTAGGACGCACTACACTCCTACCGAAAAAAGGCAACTTCTCCAACCCAGAGAATTACAGGCCAATAACTTGTTTGAACACGCTGTATAAGATCTTTACAGCTGTCCTAAACAACATGATTGTTCGGCGAATTGAGCCTGTGTGGCGTGAGATGTACGAACAACGTGGCTCGAAAATAAGGTGTAGCAGGCTGTCGAGAGAATCTGCTAATTGACAGGTGTGTCTGCAAAGACGCTGCAGCCCATCAACGCGTCCTGTCAATGGCCTGGATTGACTACCGGAAAGCTTTCGATTCAACCTCTCATAGACTTATCATCTGTCTGTTGGAAAGCTTGAAGGTGCATCCACACATAGTGAGATGCATAGAGAGATTGATGCCTCTTTGGAAAACTAGATTTACTATCTCGTCTGGAAATTATCGTGTGACAACAAACAACGTCACCTTCCAGAGGGGCGTCTTTCAGGGCAATTCCATGAGCCCTTTACTTTTTAGCATCACACTTCTGCCTCTATCTCTCGCATTACGAAATTCTTTTGGATACCTCTGTGGCGACACTAACCAGCGCGAGCATGAGGTCACTTTATATATGGATGACCTGAAGCTCTATGCCTCTGGTAAAGACAAACTTCAAACTGCCATAAATATCGTCAAGAAGTACACAGGAGAGATTGGGATGGATTTTGGATTGGATAAATGTGCTAAAATTCATCTGAAGGACGGAAAGATTGTTGGCGTTCCCGAGGACCCTGAGCTTGTCGATATAGGTGTTATCAGACATCTTAACACTGGAGAGACCTATACATACCTGGGCGTGCCTCAAAGCCGCATTCATGACGTAGCATCAGTAAAGGAGTCTCTCCGAAGCAAATACAAGCATCTTCTCCGACAGATTTGGTCTTCCAATC
>CAKNWT010329772.1:401-12033 GCA_932066315.1 Andricus coriarius | reverse complement strand
GTCTCGCTGTTATGAAAATTGCCCTAACAAATAATTCAGCTATTCCATCACGTAATTGTTTCCGCCATCGCTCGCAATATTTCTCCCCCTATTACATAGCGATAGAAACATGGGAGTTATTTTCTGCTTCTTCGTAAAACATGAATTATTAATGTCTTTCTCGCATCGAAGAAAAGACAGCGCGACTATATACCAGAAAATTATTAGTTACAAGAGATACATATAAACTTTAGATGCGAACAGTTCTTTTTGCTCAAGCTGCATTAAACAGAAAGTTTTTTAGTTAATGTACAAAAAGCTAAAATAAATCCACCAATAATGTATAAGGCAGATATTTCTGTCACAGTCTTTAAATATGTAGGCATTTGGCCAACGAAATCTTCATATGGATTTTTTACTATTTACAATACCTACAGTATTTTTATGATTTTTTTCATCTATGTTTTTGCAACTGCAAATGTCGTGTATTTGTTTCAAAATCTCGACATCGAGGAATTTACAGAGAGTTTGTTCGCCGTTCTCCCAATGATTGTTATTTGTGTTAAAATGGGAGTTATTCTTATCAAACACAGAAAAATATTTGAAATAACAGACACGCTCCACAGTAAGACTTACGAACCTCAAGATTGCGACGAATATCGAATTCAGGAAAACTACGACAACATTGGAAGGTAGTATTGTAAATCTATTTTGTTTCATTCAGGAAAACTTTGTTATTTATTTTTAGCTAGCCGAATAAAATTTCCCCTTTTGGGAAAAGAAGGGAAGTTCCAGTTCTGTCTCCATTGGTCCTAACCATTGAACATAATTGTTGTATTATCAGGACTATGGACAAATTGTTGGGGAGTATAATGTACCCTTAATTTAAAACTTAATTTATTTTTGTCTTAGGTTTGGAACGATTACTTTTATAGTTGCTGTAACCATCACTGTGCTAATAAGAGCAACAGGACCACTGTTAAAAAATGACGGTATACGATCTTTTAAAATTTGGGTTCCTTACAGCCTTGAAAATAGCACATCGTATTGGCTGACATATTTACTTCATCTTGTGACAGTTATGACAATGGCACAAACAAGCGTATCCAGTGATACTTTTGCCATTGTAATGATGCTTCAACTCTGTGCTCAATTGGAAATTTTAAAGCATAGAATACAAAAGTATCCTCGATTGTGTATGGAAGAAGTTTCAGACAATCCCCGGATGGGACAAAGTGCTCTTGGGAAGTGGATTCAGCATCATGATTCCTTGTATATGTAAGAATTCTTTCCACAATCCAAATTGTTATGACTTTTTACGATTTTCTCAAAAGTGGTTTTAGATGTGAATTTCTTCTTTATTCATAATGTGTTCCCTAAGGGTTTATATTACCTCCGTTTCTTACAGGATTTTTCCACATCCTACCCTAGAAACTTTACCTGTTCTCTTCCTTTTCCCAATACATTCCCTCCCTTACCTCGTTTCCAAATCTAAATCCTCTGCCATCAACACTATATCATCCGCGTATACCAGTGTATATATCTTTTCCTCTCCCATCCTAATTCCTTCCCATCCCTTTTACTTAATTTCTTCTTCTAAATCTGAGATTAATTTATTAAATAAAAGTGAGCTCAGAGAACATCCTTGCCTTAGTCCTCTCACTAACCAGAAACTATCTCCTACTTGCTCTCCTACTTTTACCCTGCTTTTTGTCTTTCTAAAAATTTCCAATACTCTCTTTATTAAGCCCTCTCGTATCCACTTTTTCACCATAACTTTTTCTATTTCGACTCGATCCAAGGATTCAAATGCCGCCTTTAAGTCTACAAACCTTTCTCCCTTTTCAACATTTTATTTATCAGATAATTCAGGACACATTTCAATTTCTTTCTTCAATCTCTCTGACAATACCGTTACATATACTTTATACAATGTTGGCATCAGCGTTACTCCCCTATAATCTTTAACCTCCTTCACTTTACCTTTCTCCACTATGGGGACCACTACTCCTTCATTCCACAACTCTGGCCACCCCTCTCCTCTCCTCTCCATACTCTGTTACACATTATCCATGCCCATTCCTTTAGTTCTGCCCCCCTTATATTTCCAGACTTCATTTGGAATCTCTTCTACACTAGGTGCCTTTCCATCTTTTATTATTCCTAAGACCTTGACTATTTATTCCGTTGTTAGTTCCTCTTTCTCATTTCTTTCTTTACCATATTTTCCTCCTTCACTAACTTCTCTCTCTACCCCTCCTAGCAAATCCATAACATATTTTTTCCATTCTACTATTTCAATATCCTGGTTGACTCCTTTTCTGCTTTTTCTCTCTCTATTTCCTTCCAAACCTCTTCTTCCGTCCAAACCTTCTCCGCCCCTTCTCCTCCTCTTTCTTTGGATGGCACAACTTAGTGTACTCTTTCTTTTATCTCCCATACTCTTCTCCACTACTTTTCTCTTTTCTTCATTTTCTTAATTTCTTTCTGACCTCTTTCTTTTTCTCTTTAGATTCGTCACCCCATCTGTTTCTATTCCTTCCTTTACTAACTTCTTTTTTGCTTGTGCACCCTAATGCTCTTTTTATTTCTCCTATCACTATTTCCATCTTTTCGTCCACATTTCCCTCTCCCATTTTGATATTTCTGACCTTTTCTTTAAACTTTTCTTTTCCTTCCATTGACCAATCCCCTTTCTCTGCTCCTTTTACCTTTGCTTTCTTTTTATCCATATTGTTATTACTTTTTTCTCCCTCTAATGTCACTATTATGGAAAAGTGATTTGAATCTATATAATCGCCTAATTCTAGTTTCTTGACCTTTTCTCTTACCTCATTTCCCACTATTACATAATGAATTACCGTTCCCCTTTCTCCTCCTGAGCGTGTATATTCCCCTTCCTCGTCTCCCTCTATATTTTGGTTTAGGGTAAATCATCCCAACTCCTCCAAGCTCTTTAAGATTTTCTCTACCTCCCTATTCAGTATTTTGTCTGTGAATTTTCTTCCTAGCTCTCCTCCTACTACTATTACTCCTTCTTTTTGTTGTTTCCTCTCTTTCTTAGCCTTCCCTGTTATACTTTCGTTCCTTACTCCCATCACCATTCCTCCCACTGCTCTGCCTTTTTTATTCTTCCTCTTTGCATTTTAAACCATTTGTAATCTCTTGGTAACCTTCCTCTTACATTTTTCCCATCCCTTTTCATCTAGCCACGTCTCCATCATTACTACTACATCCCATTGTGCCAGATTTCTCATAAACTCTATATTTTCTCTCCAATCCTGCTATATACCAGTAACATATCCTCCATTCTTCCCTACTTTCGTTTCTTGTCACTTTTTGCTTCTTACTCTTTCTTATTTTCCTATCTCCCGTTCCTTTCTCTCCTAGTTTCCCGGCACCTAATTTCTTACTAACTCTTCCCTATCTTCGTCCCGTTCCCACCATACACCTTCTATCTGTATTCTGCCATACTTAACCCGCGTTCTTTTTCCCCGACTTCCTTCTTTTTCCGCAATTTGTCTTAATTTATACTACATATTCCTTTTCATCCATGTCAAATCATCCTCTATTCTCTCCGAGCTTTCATACAACAACGTTTTCTTTGTCATCACTTCCCTCTTATGTTTCCATTCCTTTAGTTTTACTAGTACCATTTTTCTCCTCTTCACGTTCCCTTTCCTACACTTCGCATTTACTTTATCTCTGCTTTAGCATCTATCCTTTTTAACACATCTTCGACTCCCTCCTTCAATTCCTACCCTTCTAATCTTAGACCCTTTATCATTATGTTTCTTTTTCTTTCATCTCTTTCTTTCCGTTCTAATCTTCTTTCTATTCCCTTAGCCTTTTCCTTTTATTATTCCCACTCTCCCCTTCACCAAACTCCCGGTTTGATTCTTCCATCTTCACTATCCTATCTTCCAACTGTGCTACCTTCTTATTATGCTCATCCTGTTTTTCTAATCTTTGTGCTAAAGTCTGCATCCTTTCTTCAAAATTTCTCTTAACCCTTCCCATTTTCGTATCTTCTTTCTAAGTTCGGCCATTGTCTTCCTAATTTCTTGTTTTATTTTCTCTCCTCTTTCTTCCTGCCTTTTTTTGTTCATCTGTATTATCTCTATCATCGGCTTCCGCCATTCTTCTAAATTTACCTTTTCAACTTCTATTGGCCCATTATGTTCAACTTAGTCTTTGTCTTTCCCCTTGTCTTCCTCCCCCGCTCTTTTTTGATCTTTTGCCGGTGGTTTTCTGATCATTTTCGGGTTTTTAGGGTGGATCCCACTTATATCTTGGCTTCACTACTTCCTTTTTCCGCCCTATCCTTCTTCCTATTTATGAACGGTTTGATTGAGCCAACACTATCCGCCCTTAATCTCTCCCTCTCTACCGTTTTCTTATATTATCCTCTCCTCTTTGTCTCACTTTTCGGCGTGCAGAATACTTCCTCTTCTGAATCTATCAAAACGGAACTTGCGTACTGCGTAGCTACTGTCTCCACGGCGCTACCTCACGCTGCTCTTAAAATATCATACACCCTGGTGGAAAATTCTTCCTGTATTTTTTCCGCGGCCTTTCTGCAATCACGTTTGCAGATAAATGCAGATAAATCTTCCTTCTTTTATCTGTAATACTCCCTAATTTCTATGCTAATTTGGTCTCACGGATATTTGCTTGGAAATTAGTATGTAGAGAAAAATCATTTGCATAAAAATGCAGAGAATCTCGGCAATCCTCTGTCTATCTTCTGCAAATTCTCTGTAAATTAGGTGTGACGGAGATTTGCAGAAAAAATACCATGTAGAGAGAAAAATTTGCAGACAAATGCAGAGGTGCTCTGCTTCTTTCTACAATTTCTCTGCAAACAAGGTCACCGAGATTTGCAGAAAAAGGGACTTCGAAGAAATTTGTCGAGAGGAACTGCTTGCAGAAAGAAGCAGACAAAGTCTGCTTCGCTCTGAAATTTCTCTGTAAATTACGTGTGACGGAAATTTGCAGGAAAAGGTACCATGAACAGAGAAATATTTGCAGACAAATGCAGAGGTGCTCTCCTTCTTTCTACACTTTCCCTGCAAACTAGGTCTTACCGAGATTTGCACAAAAAGGACTTAGAAGAAATGCATCGAGAGGAACTGCTTGCAGAAAGAAGTAGACACAGTCTGCTTTTTCCTGTAATTTCTCTGTCAATTAGTTGTGTTTCCCTATCAAAGTAGTTTTGTATCAAATTCAAAGACATTAAGTCTTTTCAATTTCAAAACTTTGTTATGTATGTTTCGTTCACGTACAGATTATTGAAACTAAAATGTTCAAAGTAGTTTTAAGTAAAATTCAAAGTAATAAATAAGATACAAAGAAACTTTGCAATCTCCTACGGGAATGAATTCTCTGCCTTTTCATGCATTCAACTTCAATTTTACCAAAAATGTGCGTAAAAGGCGTCGGAAATTACTGTGCAAAAATCTGCAAGTGTCTACTTTGCTACCACATTTCGAAAACTTTAAAAAAATGCAGAGAAATTCTGTATTGTTGCCCCTAAAAGTTTTTGTGAATTGTTCGACAACTTTGCTATTTTCAAAAGTGCTACAAAAAGAGGTATTTGTACTTATTACAACAAATACCCTTTTTTGTAGCAGTTTTGAAAATAGTAAAACTGCCGAACAATACACATTTTTGGTAAAAGGGAAAAGGAATGCACAAAAATGCAGAGAATTCATTTCCACAGGACAATGCACAGGTTCTCTGCATCTTCTTTAATTTTTTCTAATTGCAGTAGTAAAGCAGAGATAATTGCAGACACCCAGTACGAACAATTTAAGAACAATGAATTGAACCGTCTGCCACAAAGTAATGCAGAGTTTCTCTGCATTTTTGCTGAAGTGTTTCAATTTAAACAGTGGAGCAGAGACTTTTGCAGAGTACTTGAAGAGCTACCGCAGGGATATTATGAAGTAATTTACAGAGAATTTTTTCTACCAGGGCAGCTCTTCACTTTAATTATTTTTAGCATACAAACTCTCACTCACAAAACCCTCTAACACACTCCTCCCATCAACTCACGTCAAATACCACTGCAAATTCACTACAATTAGCACCAAAAAAATATCAAAAGCGGTTAATAAATCTGATCTGTAGCCGATTATGATCAGTAAATTTGAGTTCCGGATCACTGTTCACCGCCGCTGTTTCCAGAATTCTGAGGTGTGCTGTGGAGGACATCTCGGGCAGGTCTCCAGAGTTTTTCAATAGATTATCCAGGAGACTCATAAGAGGTCCTCTAGAGCATTCAAATAGGGTGTCCAGAGCCTCCATCGTGAGCATGTTGAAAGCATGTTCAAAAAATAAAAGTTACCTAAATTTCAAATAGATTTGTGAGAGCCGACTTAATTTTTTTAAAATTACCCATATAGCACACTTCCCGAAAAACCCTGGTCTTTTCTTAGGACTTGGTCCAAGTGGCCGGGAGAAAAAACCCGATTTTCTCCTATAGGTTTAGACCTAGGTTAAAACATAGGTTCATCTCCACCGCGATTTTTTGGTTTAAGAACAAAGTAAATTATTGCGGCTAATTCATGACGCAGAATTCAGTATTTTTAATGAGAATAGCTCTAATTAATATAATCAAGTCGGAAATCGATTTTATAATAAAATTTTAAATTTGTATTAAAAAGTAGTAGAAATTTTTCTGGTACTTTTTAAATTTTGTTTTTGAAAAATTGGGATTTTGAAACAATAGTGAAGAATAATTCCTAAAGAGCATGTGGCTATACAAAAAATATTGATTTTGTTAAGTCCGAAATATTATGTTACATTCCGAGTAATGCATATTATTTTTTATAGAAAATCTATTGAAAATTTGAATTTCGGTACCTATAAAGCGGGTTAAAACATGGGTTAAAACAAAATATTTCAACCCTAGGGATGCAATCACTGTGTTTCAACCCGCTCTACAGGGACCGAAACTCGAAGTTTCAATAGAGGCGCGATGAAAACGTTAATTAACTTGTCGGACATCAAAAGATATCACATTTGGCAGGCCGCGGCAGCCTCGCAAATTATTTCGCGATTTTAAGCTGAAGCATTCTTATATCCTTGGCGATTAACCTTAGTTGCGAAAAAGGGTAGCACCAGCGGTGCACACAGGCCAAATGAGGAACTAATGCTCTCAATGAGCATGCACGGCTGAAGGGACATTAGAAGCGGGAAATTGAAATTAGTACCCGGATAACTTTTGAAAGATTAATCTGATAAGATTGCAATTTTACACACAGTTAAGAGGACTGTAAATGATATCATCTTTATACTGTATGGGCTACTAATTTAAATTTCCCGCTACTAATGCCTCTTCCGCCCGCAGTCCCATTGAGAGCATTAGTTCCGCTTTTGGTTTGTGTGCAGCGCTGGTGCTACCATTTCTCACAACTGAGATTAATCGCAATCGCAATCGTGCTCGACCATACTTGAATTTATATCAAGCTATCTAACTCCACTCTTTCTGTTGCATTTATAATAGAATATAAACATTAAAAAAAAATCGTATACGATTAAATCAAACCCTGGTAAGAATGTGTGTATTGAAGTGAATTAAAATCATTTGGAAAATGGACAAAAACGAAATTATTTTGGATTCAAAGCGTTGTGAATTGGATAATATTTTAAATCTTTTAGTTTATTTTAATGCACATCTTCTTACCGGGTGGTTAAAGGCAATCGCATTTTGCGTTCTTTTAGCTATAAGTTTGAATTCACATTAAATTATGATTAAAAAGAAAAGGAATTGTTTAGTTAATCATTACTAAGAACGCAACTCCTTATCATTCTTGATCTTTTTTTTGGTTTTACAGATTAGCTAAGAAATTAAACGACGTATACAATGCAATATTTTGCAGCCTATTGCTTAGCGCAATAGTTGATGTCTGTACCTCCACTTATTTTCTTGCAACTTTGAGCATAACTTCCATGAAATTTTGGTCGATGACTTTTTCGTTAACATGTGTTATGTTTGAACTGTATCTCTTTTGTTTTCAAGGAAGTTTTTTAATGGAAAAGGTACTTTTTAATACTATTAGTTTGAAAACATGACGTTATTTAAAATTTTTTAAATGGTGCAAGCAATGCTGTGCATGTTTATTTACTGTAAAAAGTACATTTATATCACCGTACAGAATCGGGATATTTCTGAATATCCAGTTATGTCTGAAGATATCCTGTGGGTAACCTACATATCTCTTCTATAGATTTTCAGGATGTCGTTGCAAAGCGGAAATTTCTGTATACCTGGGTTTTGCGTACAATATCATAGGACACATGTTTGGACGTTCCGGTAATATTAAAATATCCTAGGGAACGTAAGATATATTAAAAATTACAATATACTATGTTGGACATTCGAATAACCCAGAACTGCTGAAAAAAATCCCAGCATATCGTATCAATATCCTAGAGATATAGAAAGTTCCGCCTTATAGGGTTATTCCGCTAATATCCAGCCGATATCTTCAGAATATATATTCTGGGTCTGGGGCATCAATGAAATATCCAGGAATATCCATGTGCTGTACTAGTACACAAATTGGAAAATAAAAAATTAATGTTTCAATTCTTATTTAATCCTTAAGTACTCGCGTACGCGGCAAAATGACCGCACTTTTTTCAAAGTGGCAGCAACTCTTTATTTCGAATGGAGCTGCCCAACGCGCCCCCTGTATTTTTAAGTCAAGCCAGAAGACACACGACAGCGTCATCGTCGATTTTTTCCAGTCATCCGAACAGTCAGCAATTGAAGGCCTATAACAGGCCTGCCCAAACTGGAGAAACAGACTCATTTGACAGATGGGATTTTAACACCACCACTGACCTCTACTCATTCAGCTTAACGAGAGCGATTACCCCCCAAGCCTCTGGACCCGATAAGAGGGAAGTGGTGGTGGAACTCGAACATGTGGCAAATGAGTCGATTTCCCCAGTTTGGGCAGGCCTGGCCTATAAGGTCAGCTTTGTCAAAAGTAAAGATGTATTTTGTTGATTACTTATAGCAAAAGATTATTTTTATGTAAATCATTATAAAGTTCTAACTAGCTTGTTCATTATGCTGCTCCAAAACTGTAGCAGTCTCTTGTTATTTCCCTGAATCCATCAGTTGATAATATTTGCATACATACTCGTATTTTTTTTTAAATTAGTATGAGTACATATTTTGTGTTTATGGTCAAGGTTTTCGGATGGAAATTTATCGCTGAATTGAACGGAAGCGACCACGTTTTTGTAGCTTATATATTTTTCGAGATATGGATCTCGGAATATAAAAAAAGCGTGCCGCGGCCGTTCGCCGCAGCGCGAGTGCTACTGTGACTCCAAAAGGCGCGAGTACTTGAGGGTTATACTTGGTGGATTTTTTGTCGAGTTTCTTTGCTCTCACTCCCCACTTTTGTTCCAATACAAAAAAAAAATATCCCAATTTGAGCAAAAGGGCCCTGAAAATCGAGTGTAAATCCCAAAAATAGGATTCAGGCCAAACGGTGAAGCGATTTTGTCTGATCTTTTGTATACATGCTCTAAAGAGTATGAAAACTCTCGATAAAGTTCGCTTTTTTCGAAAAAAATTCTATTTATCACGTGAAAATTAAATGAAATAAATTTTTCTCGATAACCTCGTTGTACTAATGTGTTCTACTGTTCAGCAAAGCAGGGAGCAGGTAAGGCAATTTTGGAGCTCGGATTTTCCTTTGCGCGATCCTAGCGAGAGAAGGAAGAACTACCATCCGTTATGACTCAAGTCTGCAGGTAATGAAACACCCAGTGTGACCAACACTGATTCATTCAGGAGCGAACACACCGTATAATATCATTAAATGAAGACTGTGAAATAAAACTGTAAACAATATAATGTCTTATAATCAATTCGCCGCCAAATTTATGCAGATTATACAAACATGCAAGATATCAATAATCCGTGTCGCTCAATTTCTTCCAAAAAATAACAGATTTATTCGTATTGTACACTGTTAGAAATGTTCGGAAAATTCCGACACATTTAAGATACTAAAGTAACTGGAATTTACGAAATTATGTTCCTGGATACGAAATTCAGTAAGTTTTATAATAAATTTACTAAATTTTCAATAAACTTCAGAAACGGTGTCTGAAAATTAGAAATAGTTTTTCAAAATTCCTAAACGGTAACAGAAATATAAGTCATCGTAACCTAAGGAAGTGCGCAGTTGCATGCGCACTAGTTGCTTCTCGATCGCGTTCTGAGGAGACAAAGCATGGTGGTTCAGTGGTGATCGGCGGCAATAAAGTGCAAAATAAATTAAAATAATTCGATAGTGAAAAGGATTTGATCCAGGTTTCAAATGGATGGTGAGTCTGCTATTTACGTCAAATGACACCTTCCTGGCTAGATAGGTTAAGTGTGTAATTTTTAATCGTACTCTCTCTCATTGCTCTCATTTATTGATTTACAACGTAGATCAAGGAACGGATATTGTTTGGATCATTAATTTTAATATAAATTGTCAGTGTCTATTTGTCTTGAAAATATCAATTATAGTAAGTCTATGTACGAGCGAAGTTTGTATGTAAATAACTAATACGTACTATTATAACATAAATATACATGAGAAGTCGTTTGTATTAACTTCACTCATATTTTCTTACTATTTGTATTCTCAGGACAAATATAGACTACATATTTTCTATTAAAATTAATGAACCAAAAAAATTTTGTAACCCCTTGAAATTTTCGGTTACAGTAACTGAAAATTCCTAAACTGTAACTGAAATTTCTGAAACATGTGACTGAAGCGTTATGCAGTTACCGTTGCTGAAATTTCTGTTACAGTTTAGGAAAATCTAGAAACTGTTTCTGCATAAAGCTTTAGTGACGCGTCTCTGAAAATTCCTGCAGAAATTTCTAACACACAAACTTTGCATCTTTGCACAACTCATAAAAAAATGACTTTCTAACCAAATTGTCAAATTTTCTACAAAGTAAAATATTTTTAAAGAAAAGAGATGAACTCGATAAAAAAGTTGACTTGTCAACCAAGAGGATATTTTTTGAAAAAATTGTTCTCTTTTTTGAAGAAAGTAGATTAGGTTTTGAAAAAAAATGAAATTTTCAATACAAAATATTAATTTTTGAAGAATAAGAATTATTGTATACCAAAATTAAAATTTGTCGAAAATTTAGTGAGATAAAATGTTTCTGATGCTTTTTTATGTGAAATATATACTTGAACAAATATGAATTATTTAAATAATTGTTAAATTATTTAAACAAATTATTTTATTATTATCGATTAAATAACTCATAAAGTCTAGAAAATATGTTCATTTCCCGAGTTAACTGAAAAAAACAAAATATTTATACAAATTAATATTGTTTAAACAATTTAATATTAGTTAACAAATGACTGGGTATTATTAAATTACCGATAATTGATTATTTACTTTTTTTAAACTTTTAAAAAGCGTCATTTCTTCGTGGACCCATAAGAGTGGCTTAAAATAATTCAACCTCAAAATTTATGATTGATTCTTATTCTCTGACGAATTCTGAACAATATGTTTTTATAAACGCGAAATTATTTGCAACATATTATCGCGTTTAAATATTAGATTTACAAAAAGCTGACTTTTTCCCATGTCAAAT
>CAKNWT010329770.1:0-10870 GCA_932066315.1 Andricus coriarius | reverse complement strand
TTTTTTTTCATAATAACTCTTCTGAAACGTATTTTAAAACAAAATTTTATCACATCACTATTTTTCCAAACACAGAAAGTCATGTTATGCAAAAAACTAATATGGAAATCCACAAACGCGGGCGTTTTTTGTAATTGACACCATGCCCCATGCGGACACCATGCCCCACTCTCCCCTACTTATTTTAAAGATAATTTTATGATCTGTAAACCAAGTCCTATACACTTTTTACCTATCTCTTAATCGAAAGTAATAATTCAAAAAAACGTGTTGAGAAAATGTTGCGATTTCACTTTTTTTTGTAATAAAAAAAAATTGATCAAGAATTCAACCTCGAACTTTTCAGGTCTTCAAAAGGACGTCCATCAAAACATTTTAAGGCAAAGTTGATGTTGATGTTGTGTAAGTTATTTTTTACAAGAAGTGTTTTGAAATACTGTTTTTATGTATTCTTTGTACATTTTTAAGCCGAAAAGAAAAACAAGAAACAAAATATAAAAAAATAAATAAGTTTTTAATGTAAAAGGCTTGCCTTATCTTTGTTTCATTTGTTTATAATATTATGATGAAATAAAAATCATATTTTAATAATCGTTTCGTGTTTTTATTGTTTAATTTTTTATAAGATTTTTCAATATTTAATTTGTTGTCGCGTTTGCGCAGAAAAATCAGGAATATTTGGAGGGTGGCTGTACAGAACTAGATAATCAACAAAATCAGAATTTTTCAGGATAGCGAAAAAATATTTTGTAAATTCGAAATCATTATTAAAAAATAAAACAAAAATATCTACATTCGACGAAATAACTGACGTGAAGGTTGACATTATCAAAGTGACATTGACCTCAGTGATAATTGTAACAATAAATGCGATCTTCATTTTATGGTACTATTAGGATGAGATAATTGAAAGAACAGAGGTCCGATAAGTTAGACACTATCTCACTTAAATTTGTGAAACTTCAGTTTTAAGATAATTCAAGAAAATGCGATTTTTCCATTTTTTGATAACACCAAGTCGGCATAAAACTTACCGAAATAAGATGAATAATCATTAAACCTGAGAAAACGAAATTGAAGAATTTTCTATAAAATTAGCAGCATTTTAAATTGATAGAAAATAATTTGCTAAGACAATACGCATCGATGTGGTGTTCAATTTTCAAGAGATATAGATTTTTTAAATACTTGGAAAATAAAGAGAGCTTTTATCAAATCCTAGGATTTGATAAAATTATGACCACAAACGGGTAGTAATAATACTTACAGCATTTAGTTGCTTCTACAATAGAAAAAATGAATAAAACATTTGTAATAAAAAATACATTTCAGTATAATCGCGAGACTAAAATAAAAAGGAAAAAATTATTTGTACTTTCTTTATAGTATTTTGATTATATTGATAGGTATTTTTAAGTATATAATGTAAGTGCCTTACAGATTGATTAACCTATTCTACATAGGGTAGTAGGTACAATTATTGGCAATTTGTAAAAATCATAATAGGTATCACACAAAATTGTAATATACGCAGATGGGTATTAAATTTACTAAATATTCCAATGAACATACTAAATTAAGCGTTAAAAGTCGCAGATAGTTTATATTTAATGAAAATAACCAAAAATATCAACAACAAAAAATCATTGGCCACTAAACATTGTGACCAGCCTGCCTAGGCATATACATAGTTTACAAAAAGTTTGAACAATTTCGAATTAATTTTTGCAAAGATATTAGTTATTTTCTTTTTAAATATTGTGACCAATTACTATGTTTCCGCATAATTCACGAGTTCATTGATTGGTCACCCATTTATCAATATTGCAGACATTATTTTAAGGTTGTAATACTACTATCATGTAGTTTTAATCACCCAATTCAATTAAAATCCAAACATTTTTAGTTAAATATATTGTAACTATTAACAAAATAATTATTTTACTTGTATAGATTTTTACCTGGGTAATTAGAGTTTCGAGGAGAACAATAAACAATTTTGAAAATATATTCAACAAAAATATAGCGACCCTCATTGACCAAACAGAGGTGCCCCATAATATTATGTAATTATTGAAAAAAGTAAGATATTTCAATATCCATAGTTTTAAGTGTGTAAGTGGAAAAGAAGTCCATCAATCACGTTCTGATAATTAGTGATATCATCAAGAATTACATGCCCTTAAAAAATGAATTTTTGTTACGATTTGTTACGAAAGGGGAGGGGGGTCCTTCATCCATGTACGTAATTTTTGGAAATTCGCAAATAAAACAAATAAATCGCAGTAATTATACAGAAATTTAATATGAATTTATCTTTACGCGCGAAAGAAACCTGGAGAGTGAAAAACTAACCTAGCCAACAACAATTAAAAAAAAAAGAAGTCAGGGAATTATTCGGGTTAAAAATGTTACATGTTTAAGATTCTGTTATTTGAATATTAATGGTCAGGAAAAATGAAAAATTGGTCAGGGAAAAAATTAGGGAATTTTTAAAATGAAGTTTTGTCGTAACCCGATATAATATTCTTGTTAGTAATTTATTTGCCTTGTATTTATATATTTTTTACAGTTGCTTCCTCCTGAAGATGATCTTTTTAATTATAAATTTTATTATTTTTTTGAAAATTCAACAATTTTAATAAAAAGTCATCCTTTTTGGTGGAAAATTCAACGGTTTTGTTGAAATTTCGTCTTTTTGGGTTGAAAATTCAGCTATTTTCGTAGAAAATTTACTTTTTGGTAAAATTCATATTTTGGTGTTGGAAAATTAACAATTCTGTTAAAAAGTTATCCTTTTTGATTGAAAATTCAACTGTTTTGTTGCAAATAAAAATCTAAATATTTTTTGGAAAATTTGTATTTTTAATTAAAAAATTCATCTATTTTAGTAGAAATTGTATATTTTCTTGGATAAAAATGCAACTGTTTGATTGAAAATTCAACAAATTTGTTAAAAAGTCATCCTTTTTGGTTACAAAATCAACTATTTCGTAGAAAAATTACTTTTTGTTTAAAATTCATGTTTCGTTGTTGTAAAGTCAACTGAAATCTTATTTGAATGAAACTTCAACTATTTTTTTGAAAATTTGTCTTTCTGATTTAATAATTCTTCTGTTTTACTAGAAATTTCATCTTTCTTGGATAAGAATGCAACTGTTTGGTTGAAAATACAACAATTTTTGTGTAATTAAGTCATCCGTTTTTGTTGAAAATTAATTTTTGTGCTGAATATTGATATTTTCTGGTTGAAAATTCCATTTTTGTACTGAGAATTCATCTTTTTTGGGTTGAATTATCAACTATTACACTTTTTTTTAGATTTCATCTTTTTAGATTGAGAATTTAATTATTTTGTTACAAATTAAAGTATTTTGTTGATAAGTCATATTTTAAAGTAGAAAAGTCATTTTTGTTTGTTTAAAATAAATAAATAAATACATTTAAAATTTTCAAATTTGTATCTGAAGTATTGTTTTATTCTGTCTATAATCAAGATTGTAATAATAACATAATATAATAATTATTAATAATACAAAATAATAATACCAATTTATTATTTCATTTACTTCTTATTGTTGGTATTAGAAATTAAGGAAAAAGTAGTAAGATATGCTTGAAAAATATTCAAACCATTCAATAAATTGGATTTTATCAGAAAATATTTGATGTCTGATTCATCTTTACTTATATTTGGATGTTCTAAATTAAAAGTTTAAAACTTGCTCTTGATTTCTTATCGACACGAGATATACCAAACCCAGAGATTTATTTGTTTTTACAAAACATGCATTTTGTAGAAATGATCAATCACCATCGATATTTTTCTTTATTATCGTTTACTTATTATTGCATAAATGAACAAAATATATGATTTGATCGGTATTCTTTAACTTTATCTCTTTGGAAAAATTGTAATGAAGAACACGTGTTTCTGGCAGTAGCTTTGAAGCTACATTAATCACAATTTAATCCTATGATAAAATCATTCTAACACAAACGTTTAGATCGTTTTCAAATAAAAGAGAATATAAAAGTATTATCTAAGCATTTTATATTAAATACTTAAAATAGTATTTATTTCGGAAAACTCAGTCCATTTTTTTCATGTAGGATGGTTTTTTTTTATTTCAACATCCTATTTGATAACTCGCGACCCTAGAACCATAGGGTGCTATCTCACTTTTTGAACAAAAATGAGTTAATGACACCAACAGGTAGTTCAATGAAATCTCTTCGCCTAATTTGAATCGTATTCTAAAAAAATGTCTAAATTGGTGAAATTTATTGAATAAAATACGTGCAAGAAAAATGTATGGAACCACATGGTACTATCTATAATGCCGCGTTCGCTGTTTACAATCATACAAATAAAAAACAAAGATGACAATCAGCGCAAAATAGAAGAGGGCTTCCAACGTCAAAATGATGAAAATTTAATGTATGGCAACTTTTTAAACATTTAATTCTATTTTTCATACATGAAAATTAATGAGGAAGCCAACTTCCTTATTTTACAGCATCTTGCAGAGTTTCAAGGTGCTATCTCAATGCAATTTTCCATACTTTTGAGTCACAAAGTTCTATCTTAAAATTCAATAATGTATTACGCCGTAGATTTCGCACTCTCGAAGTTAAATCATGTATCAGTTTTCTAATTAATCTTGCCGGAAACTGGTAAAAAGATTTACATCTCATTATCTCGCCTATGATACGTAATTTTTGTAAATAAGTTCAGCCATGTCTTGTTGAATACAATTTAGTTGACGGACGAGACTAGTCAATTATTACGTATTTTGGGTCACTGAATCCGAATCCAAAGTCGGAACTCTGAAGGTAGCTGTTGTTTCCTTCCTAATCTCAAAATTTCCTAAACTCGAAAAACACTTTTTTCGTACATTTCACAGCCCCCCAAATAATTAACAAAAGTAGGAGTTTCGACGGACCAGACTGGTCAATTCGTACGTATTTCGGGTCGCTGAATCCGAATCCGAAGTCGGAATTCTGAAGTTAGCTCTTGCTTTCTTCCTAACATCAAGAAACTCTTTTTTCGTACATTTTTTTCAGTTAGGAAGAAAAAAGAGGTAACTTCGGGTTCGGATTCAGCAAACCCAAAGTACGTAAGAATTGACCAATTGGGCCCGTCGAAACTCCTTTTTTTGTGCAAAATAAGTGTCGAGCTTAGGCCATTTTGAGGGTTGGAAGAAAATAAGGGCTAATTTCGGAATTCCAACTTCGGATTCAGCGACCCGAAGTACATCAGAATTGTCTGGTCCGTCAGAAATCCTAGTTTTTTATTTGGCTGTAAAATGTACGAAAAAAATGTTTTTAGATGTTAAGAAGAATTCGGATTCAGCGACCCAAAATACGTCAGAATTGAGTTGTCTGGTCGGCCAGAAATCCTACTTTTTTATTTGGCTGTAAAATGTACGAAAAAAATGTTTTAGAGATTAGGAAGAATTCGGATTCAGCGACCCAAAATACGTATAAGAATTGTCTGGTCCCGTCCGTGGGAACTCCTACTTTTTTGTGAGGTTGTGTACTTAGAAGTTATTAAAATGAAAAAACAAAGAAAATTGAAACAATAGGGAACATGCAATAAAGTAACTATACACTCATTGAAAATAAAGCGTATAAATAGCTGTGCCATCTAGTATAAGAATATTTATTATCAACTTAATTAATGTTTTTTTTTTAAATTACTGGCATATGTCTTCTAAAAATTTGAAGGACTATCGCGATGATAATAAACGCTAATAAAATGTAATATCAAACGATATTACACAATTTTCTCAAATCTATGATCAAATTACTTAAATTTACATTTTTAACAACAATTTAGAAGTGCAAAGCCCGATAAACTTAAAAAATTTGAATGATTTCGCGCGTAATAGCAATTTAAAAATTTATGAAAATAACTTTGTTTCTATGAATATTTTTTTTCCACTGAGTCTTTATAACATTACAATCTTTTATTGTAAAATTACTAAACTTTACCGTTATATACTATTATTTTCTATATATGGATTTTCTGTATTGTTGTTAAAAAGATGTTACGTAATTTATGGATGGCCCCTTAGCGGAATTCTTATCTTCTATTTGATTACAAATTTCGTCTGACTCTTATCATTCTCAAATTAATCAGAGAATTTTATTTGACAGCATTCTTACTTAAACGTATTTCTTTAAATAAAAACATGCTTAAAATTGGCCTAGCTTGAAGAAAAATTAAAGTCAAACCGAATTTAATTAATTCTGAATCAGTATTATTTTTCTAAAGTAAGTATTTTTTAATTCTGTTTCTTTCATTTGAAAATTTATTATTATTTTTTTTCAAATACTTAAAATGCGTGTTTTAGGAAGGACCATGAAGAAGACAACCTAAAGCCGAAATCTCAAAGACTATGGATTCATCTGGTGACGTAGTGAATATAAGTGACGTCAGTAAGTATGTTATAACATAAGTTTCATAGGATATTTAAAGAAATTGACATATTGTGAAAAGAAACGGACTTTTTCCAAAAAATATCAGAGATTCTAGAAGAAAACTAAATTACAAAAATAATAAAATCTTGATTTTATATTTTGTAAACTTAACTATCGGGACTTAATATGTTCCTGTCAAAAAAAAAGTGGTGTAACGATATCTCGTATAAATTGTTGCCGAAAACCGGATAGGTTGCGACACTGCGTGCATATGACTTTTAGTGGGCTATTTCTGTTTTTTTTATCTGTTAATAAAGGTTATGAATGTTGTGCACCGTACATTTTGTAAATCAAAATGTCCAAATTAGTAATTTTATTTCATGATAAAATTTATTTCCAAATGTTTCTAAACATTATTGATAAAAGAGAAAATTTTAATTATTAATGAGTCTTTAATATTGGCAAATAATTCTGTTCCTAATATAATTTGTCAACTTTTTCACACTTGTAAAGTCGGTTCCGGCAAAAAATGTCGGTACTGACAATAAGATTTCTGTCAAAATTCAACATGTTTTAGGTTTTATTTCAGAGGATTAATTTAAAATTTTGAAGGTTTCAAAACACCTCGAAACAGAATATTCAAGATTTTAGGACAATTTTTTTAATGTTGCAGGTTTTTAAATTTCGTGAGAAAACTGAATTATTTCAAAAGATATTCAGAACATTTTGTAAAAGTTAAAAAGATTTTTCATTTAGAAAAATTAATTTTTAAAGAAAATTTTAAGAAGCTCCAACAGATTTCGGACATTGCCGAAGAAAATTTGAAAGATTTTAAGACAATTTTTTTAATTTGAAAAGATTTAAACCATTTTTAGGCATAATTACATTAAGTTTATGAGCTGTTTGAAAATTCTTCTCTTTTGATAGAAATGTAATTTTTTTTATCAAAAATGCAACTGTTTGGTTGAAAATTATTCTGTTTTAGTTGAGGGTTTAATTTCTTTGTTGAAAATTTTGTGTTTTTTAATGAATTGAACTCTTTTTCTTTTAAAATAAAATATTGTTTTAGTTGAAATATCAACAATTCAATTTTTTCTTGAGAATAATTTTTTTCTTGTTGAAAATGTAACTATTTTGTTGAAAATGTATGTACTTTGTTGAAAATTCATTTTTTTTTGGCAGACGATGAATCTTTTTAGTCGAAAAATAATCTCTTTTGGTTGAGGATGTAACCATTTTGTTGATAATTTGTCTTTTGGATGAATTCAACTGTTTTTGATTCCGAATTAAAATTCTTTTTGATTAAAATACATTGTTAAAAATTCATTTCTTTTGTTGAAGATTCATCATTTTTGTTGAAAATTAATCTCTTTGGGTTGAGGATTCAACTATTTTCTTGAAAATTCTTCTGTTTGGATTGAGTTTCAACCTTAAAATCGAATAAACTTAAAAAATAAATATTTCTTCTAGTAGTCTACCTAGGCTGGTTCTGTTCCGAGCTAAACGACATTAAATCAAAGTCTGGTCACTTACTGGCAGACGATAATTCTTAGATGCCACCAGTCAGTAATGTAGACCCCGTCATAATCGACATTACCCGGATGCCTACTAGGAACTTATATTACCGACGGACGATAAGGGGCTGTTCAAGTATTACGTAACGCGTTTTTCTTTTCTTCATATCGTTGTATCCCTTTTGATTTCAAGGCAATTTTATTCTCGTATTTATTTAAACAAAGAAAAAACGCGTTACGTAATATGTGACCGACCCCTAAGGCAGATAATTACATTACCCTTAGTTGGTAAAGTAGTAATATAGATTAACTTCAGCCAGTAAAGTAGGAATATAGTGGATCCCACAATGTATCCATACTTCTAGAAAGTCCTAGAAATTGGAGGTTCCCCTAGCCTCATGCGCCACCTACAGCAGATTCTCATAATCCTGAAAGCCGCATGCCGTCTTACACCAAAGCACCGTTGTGTAGTTGAAACTCTATTTTCGTAAACTTATAATGCAGCAACTCAGCTCACACTAAATAGACTATACATCTAGAAAGTTCTAGAACTTGGGGATTCCCCATGCGTTGCCCACATGAGACCCTTAATTCTTGGTGGGTATAATAGAAACATACATTATCGACCGTGGCAAGAATCTGTACCAGATTCCTACTTTATCGACTGAAGGTAAGGTAGATGCCTACTTTACCGGCTGGTGGCATCTTATCACGGGCATGAACCGTTACCGTCTGTCGGTAAGTGACCGTTCGCCGGTTTACTGCTGTTAAGCTCAGAACAGAACCGCTGTGACAGAACCTGGCTAGGTATACTACTTCTTCTTAATTTGTATTTTGTATTAAAAATTGTTTTTCCTCTTGAACCGAAAAACCACACGCACGCGCAGCGCGCAATTGTTGACGCTAGTTTATTTAAATCCTTGATCTTTTCATGGCAGTTGAAGTAATCCAAAAAGACCAGATCGGTGTCGCACAGGGCAATGATGATATGGAATTAGAAATTGTTGAAGAAATTGTTGATGAAATCACTAGAAATCCAGCTCTGATGCCAGAGAATCATCCTACAATGGCGATGCGACCAATGACCTGGCAAAATGATAATCCTAAACCCTACATCGAAATTGTAGAGCAACCATCCACCGGCATTCGCTTTCGATATGAAATCGAAGGCAGGTCTGCTGGTAGTATACCTGGTAAACACAGCAAACCGGAGATGAAATCTTTTCCTACTATTCGAGTGAGTTCTAAACATATATTTCATTTATTTATATTTATATGAGAATTTATTTGTTTTTAGTAGTCCCAGGGATCACATTCATTCCCCTATTCCCCCTTTTTCCCTGTTTCTTTTTTTCAACATTACTTATACTCCCTTATATCTAAGAATTTTGTCTATTTTTCCCTTTTTTTTAATAACCGATCTAAAGAAAAAAGACCAAATCAAATTGTCTATTATTTGCGCAAAAAAGTAGAAAATTGAAAATCTAACATGATTTTTTTATTTGAAATTTTAGTTATTCTTTTTTTTGGTTTTTGTATTTACTACATTGTTATATTTTGGTACAAATTTCAACAATTCGAGGAATTCAAGGAATTTTTAGAATTGAAGGAATTCGTTGAATTCAAGGAATTCGTCGAATTCGTTGAATTCAAGGAATTCGTCGAATTCTGGGAATTCATGGAATTCAAGGAATTCATAAACTCCTTCAAATCCTGGAATTCAATGAATTCCGTGAAGTCCTCGAATTCCTTGAATTCTATGAACTCCATGAATTCCTTGAATTCCATGAGTCTTTTTTTTATTTCTTTTGAATCACAAATTTGATCGTTTGATTTTCTCCCCCAAAAATTTCATAGTTTAAAGTCATTAGATGTTGAAACAGATTTACAATTCTGAACAATTTTCTGTTTTGTTATATGGTAGAGCTTTTCGTCGGAAATTGGCGGTTTTATTACAAATTCATAAAATTTTAAAAGAAGATTCATTTTTTTTATTTTAGATAATTTGAACATGATTTAGAATATTTTAACAATTTTGGATTATGTTAGTGTTTTTTGTCCTATGGGTATTTTTTATTGAAAAAATATATATTTCAAAGAAGATCAACTATTTTTAACAATTGTAGGTTACGTTGTTGTTTGACGTCAAAAATTGGTATTTGCATACAAAAACCATTATAATTTGAACAAGATTTAGAATATTATAAAAATTTTGGATTACACAAGTGTTTTTCGTCGGACATTAACATTTTCATTTAAAAATAATTAGATTTCAAAAGAAGATTAAATATTTCTCAATTTTAGGTGACTTTGTTATTTTACATCGAAAATTGTTTGTTTTTTTTAAACAAAACCCATTATAATTTAAAGTTTAAACAAGATTTAGAATATTTTAACAATTATTTTGGATTATGTCAGTGTCTTTCGTCGGAAGTCAGTATTTTTAGTTAAAAATTATTAGATTTTAATCCAATCATTTATTTGGTTAAAAATAATCAAGTTTAAAAGCTAGAACAATTTTAGATTGTGTTAGTGTCTTTTGTGGAAAATTGAATTTTTTGTTTAAAAACCATTAAATTTCCAAAAAGATAAAAAAGTTGTGTAGAACTGTAGGTTAAGCTAACGGTTTTCACTTTTCAGCGGAATTATCGATATAGATTTCAAAGAAGATTGACTATTTTTGAACAATATAAGGTTATGTTAACAAAAAACATCAGGTTAAAAAGAAGACTTGAAATCTTAAACAATTTTTTGTTGTATCATGTTAGTGTTTTACGCCGAAAATCGGTATTTTTAATAATAAAAATAATAAGATCTTCCAGATTAACGTTATTCTTCAGAATATAATTCAGCGTCATTAAATTCGCAATTTTTGTGCAATTTTTGGTTTTTAATTGTTTGCATTTTATACCGGAAATCGGTTACTTTGA
>CAKNWT010329767.1:0-10036 GCA_932066315.1 Andricus coriarius | reverse complement strand
TCTTCCAACCTCAGCCACTCTAAACAATGGCTCTAAAGCCATGGACACCCAAACATCGCAGCCTAACTTTGACTTTTTACCTGAAGACTCCTCCGACTTCCAAACTGTCAAACCCAAACGTACCAAACGTAAACGCATTGCTAGCCCTTCTAAATCGGTTAGCTATTTACAATCCGACGATGTGTCTTTCTTTTCGAGCTCATCCGAAGACGATGAATCTGAGTCAAAGTAACGGAGTCCTCCTCCCATTCGTATCCTCCGTAAAGAACTCTGGCCTAAGATACACTTAGCTCTCGCCAAAGCTGATATCCCTATCCGTTCTGCCAAAAACACCTCGGACGCCGTTCTAGTCTATCCCCAGACCGTCGATGCTTACAGTGCCATCACAGCCAAACTAGAAAAAAACAAAATCGATTACACAACCAACCAACTCAAACAGGACAAAGACCTGATAGTTGTCGTCAGAGGGGTCAACGATCCCTCTGTCAAAAAAGTTCATCGCATGAGAAAAGGCGATAAAATCTGTCCCCTGGTGGTCGTTCACCTGAACCCAACCGCTCCTACTGCCAAGTCTATCTTCGACATCAAACTTTTAGCTGGCCTCAGCGTGCAAGTTGAAGCCAAACGCAAATCAAATATCATTCCCCAGTGCCGCCGTTGCTTTAAATTCTTTGACACAACAAATTACTGTCATGCCTCTTAGGCTTGCGCCTTCAGCGGACGTAGCCACGCCACCGCCTCTTGCCCCGCCAAAAACCAAAAAGATGCCACTCCATCTTGTCTCAACTGTAAAGGCCCTCACTGGGCCACCTACCGTGGATGTCCCAAAGTGCCTTAAAAACCTGGCTCCAAGTCGAACCCAATTCGCCAACTTCCTAAACCCACTCCTACTGCGAATCCTACCTCCCTACCCAAACCTCGTAGCGCCGTCAACTCCGCTTCCCCCCAACGCTCCTTCGCTAACGTAGTCTCACCTCGTCCTCTATCACAAGTCACAAACCAGACTCAATCCTCTCCTAACACCGACATTTTACAGAATCCACAACTGCAGCAGCTTTTTCGCGACTTCCTCTCCACCTTCGCAGCTGCCCTCCAGCTCCCAAACACCAGTCGCTTCTAAAGATAAACTAGCTATCCTCGCCTGGAATGCTAATGTCATATTCTTTCCCACACGACTAGAACTAATTCTACTCCTTGAAGAAAAATCCATCGACGTTGCCTGCATTACTGAGACTCATCTAGATTCCACAAAGAAACTCTATATTCCTGATTATTCCGTCTACCGAAAGGACCGCTCTTCCTCGAAAGGCGGTGGTGTGGCGCTTCTAGTACGCGACTCTCTCCACCACTCTGCCATCAGCACCAACTATTCTCCTTGCGAAGTAATTGGAGTCGAAATTCATCTTGTCTCTGGTCCTCTTCGCATTCTTTCACTTTACTCCGCCCCCTTCCCCCAGATATCAACGACATAACCAAAATACCTTACCTCTTCAACACTACTATCCCAACTTTGGTTGCTGGCGATCTTAATGCCAAACACAGGGCCTGGGGCTGTCAGAAAAATAACACCAAGGGTAACGCTCTCCTCAGAACCTCAACTCGACATAGTCTAACTATTGAAGCCCCCTCAGAACCCACTCACTTTCCTAGCTCCTGTAAATACCAACCTGATATCCTAGATATCTTCTTAACAAAGGATATTGTCATTGACAAAGACCCAGGGACCCTTTCTGAACTAAGTTCCGACCACAACCCTGTACTCCTAGAGTTGTGGGGAACCTCTGAACTTTCACCTCCCACAGTATCTAAAATCGATTACCTCCATCTCAAATATATCCTCGAAACTTCCACTTTCAAATGCTGCGATATTCAATCTACTTCTGACCTGGATGCAGCTGTTAAAGCCCTGACAAATACATCCAAAACTCTGTCCAACTTGCCACCTCAATTCACGCCACTTCCGCTCGCCAAACCAAACTCTCATCCTCCGCCCATCTTCTTATTCGCAAGAAAAACAAAGCCCGCAAACATTGGCAGTCCTAACTTAACACTAAACATCGCCAGCGTCTCAACTACCTTCAAAGGAAACTAAAAAACATTCTCCATCCCATCGATAAGTCTTCCTTCGAGTCCTACATAGCCGAAGCCGAATCAAATCCAAAAAGTTGCTGGAAAGTCATTAAATCCCTTCGTAACAGAAAATCCCACCTTCCCCTCTCTCGTCAAAGACGGTCAATCATTCTCTCTCGATGAGGAAAAAGCGAACATTTTCGCAGAGTCTCTCAAAGATCAATGCTCCCCTTTTTCTAGCCTCGACAAATTTGTTAACTTTCACGACCATGTCTCAAAGACTGCTCAAAACTTCTCGGTTACAAACACTGACTTCATACCCACCTCTCCTAAAGAAGTCTCCGACACAATTCGCTCCTTGAGAAATCAAAAAGCTCCCGGCATCGACAACATTAGCAATAATGTACTGAAAACTCTCCCTCGCAAATACATCGTAGCAACATTTGAACGCAATGATGCGGCAACAATACTTTCCCCTAGCCTGGAAAGAGGCTACAGTAATTTTTCTTCCTAAAGCGGGTAAACCTCTCAGCTCAGCATCCAGCTTTCGACGTATAAGCCTACTCTGCACTCTCAGCAAACTAGCCGAAAACATAATTCTCACTCGTTTTGATGACGGTCTTATCTATAAACTCATCTAGTTAAACTTTCCTCACTATCTTATCGGTTTAATTAAATCCTTTCTCACGAATAGGAGCTTTAGAGCTCGCGTTGGAAAATCCTTATCGGAACCCCAACTTATCACCTCCGGTGTCCCTTAGGGTTCCGAACTTTCTCCCTCTCTCTTCAACTTTTTCTGCTACGACATCCCTGTTGATGAGAAAATTCACACGGCTCAATATGCTGACGATGTTGGTTTGCTTGAAACCTCCAAGGTCATCAGGCACTGCTCCTCTCGCTTAAACAGATTTATTCCAATCGTTCTTCACTGGTACTACAAATGGAAATTTGAAATCAACAAATCTAAATCTGAAGCTGTCTTTTTCTCATGTCGCCGGCGAAAACCTCCCAAAATCTTTGTAAACTCTTTTCCCATTGAATGGAGTAACTCCGCAAAATATCTCGGCGTCTTTTTCGACAAGAGACTAACCTGGGCCAAACAAATCGTCGCCACCCGCTATGAGCCCATTGGGGCTTTTACTTCACTTAAACCCTTCTTCAATAACCCCATAGTTTCTCGAGCCACCAAATCTCGTGCCTTCAACGCCATAATTAGGAACATCTGCACCTACGCGATTCCTATCTGGGGCTCTGCCGCTCCTTATCGTCTTTCAAAACTTCAAGGGACCTACATGCGCCTTCTCCGCTCCGCTTTAAATATTCCGTGGTTCATCCGCAATGAACAAATCCTTGCTGAAACCAAGCTTCCATCCATCACCGAAGCAGCTCACTCATACGCTGCAAACCTTCGTTTGTCCGTGGCTAATCACCCAAATCCCAGCATCAATTCACTCGCGAATTATGCGAGTAAAACTTCTGACCGCTTTAGAAGGCCCTGCCTTCTCGTCTCACCGCCTTAATTTAATTAATCCATTTTTCTCTTTCCATGTTTCGCTTCAAGCGCGAGTGTCCTTGCAGTTTAACTGTCTCGGACCACCAATTTCGATGTTCCCTCTTTTCTTTTCAACTCGGTTCATAACCTTCTAGGTTGGTAACCAAACGAGGAGGGGTTTTAGTCGGTAGGCGCAACGAGCGAATCCGACACTACCCACTTCCCTTGGGTGTCTTTTAGAAGATTTCCCCTCCCCGGACCCTTCAACAAAAAAAAACCAAGAAGTCAGATCTCCCCGGGCTTCGGTTGAAGCCACATATACCTGGTTTCTCCGTTCTAACCGTTACCCGACCGAAGAAGACCCAACCAAGGAACCCGGCCCCTGGATCTCACTGAATTCCTCCCGACTGGCACATCGTCTCCGTCCCCACAATTGGACCACCCACCACACTCGATACCCCAGGGCAATTTTCTCGGATTCGAGTTACGCGATACCTCCCCCCCCCCCCCAGCGACATCTCAAGCTAAAAAATCCCAATACCCACACGTCTAGAATAAGACGCGAACCTCCAGTGTAAATAGCATTAGCAATAAACTTTCACTTTTATTTTGAAATTCATTTGCTTTTTCTTCTGTAAATTAGTTTCCTTCTCCCATTTAATTTAATAACTTTTGAATTTTTTTTTTAAATAAATCTCAGCAAGTCTAGTTGAAAAAAAAAGTTTTTCCTATGGGTACCAACATATGTGACTATTTGTTTATGCCAATGTTGTTCATAAATTACTTTCAGCATCAAGTGAATTAGTTATATTCTTTAATTATATCTGCATTGATTATGATACATAGCGAATTTTTTTCGGAACCAGACAAAGGAAGGGTTGCGAAATAAGTCAACTTCAGAATACAAGAAAAACCATTTATTTATCAGCTTTTTTTTGTACAAGCCCCCGCATTCGCCTACAATTCCGTACAATTGTGCTTCAGTGCAACCCGACTGGAAAAACCCACTTGAGGGGGAAAAACGCCTAGGGAGGGCCTACGATTTCACAAACTATTTTCTAAGCCTGTTCAATACGGGTTATATTATTTATACTAATTTTTGTAAAAGTTTATCAGAACTTTTAATAACTGAACCGTCGCATCGATTCTGTAAGAAAAAAAAGATTTATTATTTTGTACATGAAAAAGTATTTAATTAAACAGGACTGCTAGTTAGGAAATTTTGTAAAATCAGGAAAAGTCAGGGAATTCAAAAGTGGTTAGGGAATGTCAGGAAATGTCAAGGCAAACTTGACAAAGATACAGTAAGATTTTCTCTCAACCCGCGCCTCCTCCACAAAAAATCTTAATAATATTTTATAAACTATAGGAATAAACATACATAAAAATTCTGTTAAT
Source organism: Andricus coriarius (assembly GCA_932066315.1). Taxonomy (NCBI): domain Eukaryota; kingdom Metazoa; phylum Arthropoda; class Insecta; order Hymenoptera; family Cynipidae; genus Andricus; species Andricus coriarius. The sequence continues at coordinate 5,076 of CAKNWT010329767.1, read as the reverse complement.
TAAATAAACGTGAGAGCTTAATGAAAATAAATTTACAAATGAAAATACGTTAATAAAAACTAAGTCTTACAAACGTGTAATTTTATCATTTTTTTATTCTTTATTCATTCTTACTTTTTTTGAGAATATATCTTATGGTTAAAATTTGTATGGTTTGGTTGAAAATTTGATTATTTTCTTGAAAATTCAACAATTTTGTCATAAAGTCATTATTTTTGGTTTGAAATTGAACTGTATTGCTGAAAAAAAAATTTTGTTGGTTTATAATACAACTATTTTGGTTGAAAATTAACTTTTCTATTGAAAATTCAACATTTTGGATGACATTGTTGTTTTTTATTGAATGAAAAATCTGTCTTCGTTGAAAATGGACTTTTAGAATGGAAGAAATACAACATTATTTGATAAATTTTCGGAAATGCTTCCAGAGTTTAAATATTTCAAATCTATTCAAAACCTCTTCAATCCATAAAAATATTTTTAGCTGACCTAATTTCCCTTTTAATTTTGAAAAATTATTCAGAATGTAAAAAAATGCCTTAAAATCATACAGATTCTACTCTATTTAATTATTTTACAATGTTTAAGCACTTCAAAATTAATATAAAAATAATCCTGTACATTATTATAAATGAGTCTCACGATTGCTGGCTTATCATCTTCATCATAAATCGGCTGCCATTCTCTACAGTCCTGTAGAATGTACTCCCGAACAGGTATGTTCTTATGTCTGAGAGTTGAGGCCTCAATCTTCTTATTCTTGTGGAATATTATAGGTTTCCCTTTCGGCTTCAAAATCTCAGCATACACTTTATCCTGCCTGCTAGATTTCTTCTCTAGGATCTTCCTTCTCTTTACTGGTCGGTTCTCTTCTTCTTCTTCCTTTGAGAGGCCTAATGGATCTACGCTGTAAGGACGAGCGATACTTGTCCCAGGCTCATCGATGACCGCTACCTGCGTCTGTACCTTGTATTGTACAGGCATGTTTCCTCGGCACGAGAACTGAAGAATATTTACTTCTTTTTCCACCGGTATTTCTGCAGCTTGAATAATATTTTCACAGGCTCTCCTCAGTTCCATTCTCAAAAAACAATCTTCTTCGGTATTGGTTGCTTTCTTCCTCACATTTTTGATTGCCTTGGGGGTCTGCGTCATCGCATTGCACATGTTGTTTTTCATGGTGGGTCGCTTCCTAGTTTTGGATAGTCGTGTAGGAATTCCATATAGTACCTTGTAACCCTTTTCTATTGGTGTAGCATGTTCCAGGTCCGTTCCTTCACTTATTGTTTGAGTTACAACACTACGTCCAGTATCTTCGGTCCAAGAGGTTTGTATGTTCTTGTCAGCTACATGACTTCTTGCTTCCCATTGCTCTCCCTTGTCCTCAAGGGTGGTTACTCTAGGAGTAAGAATCTTGATTCCGACTTCCATCTCTGCGATACAAGATGTTTTGGGTGCTCATCTCCATGGCTTCTTGATTTGAGAGTTCTTGACGTTCGCTCGGGGTAGTTTCCCAAAGGGTACTGACCTTCCTCAGTTTTTCTGTTGAGACCATGATCCAGCAAACTATGGTCCCGCCAACCCGATGCGCAAATACGTGCCACTTCGCGCAACCCGAGTACCTCCACCATACCCGCTGCACTGGCGCGAAAGGAACGCGAAGCCAAATGCCATTCAAATTCAAAGTTGTGTGAACCCAATCCAAAATGGAAGGGTCGTCGGGTCTAAATAGGGAGCCGTCTGATTGGTTGACTTTTTTTTACTTGCGCGTGGCGGGACCATAGTTTGTTGGATCATATGTCGAGACGATAGTGGCAGTTTTCCTCCTTTACCCCTTTCACCCCCTCCGGGGTCTTGAGGCTCCGTACCACCTGACCCATTTACTAGCTTTTCTCTTGTTGGTGAGTATCTATGTTTGTAGTCAGTGGCCAGTTTGACATTTTCCTTCCGTGTTCCCCTTTCTGGACTGTCCTTGCTCCCTTCTGTCTCTTCCCTCTCTCTCCTTTTTCCTTTCTTCGACAAAGTGTCCCTCTCTTTCTTGTTTTGACTGATTTCTGGCGCCTCAAGCCTCCTTCCCTCTGCTCTCTCTCTCTCTCTCTCTCTCTTCTTTTCTTCCATAGTGCATCTCTTTTTATCTTCTTTTGTTTCCGCTTGTCTCCTCACACTTTCCTTCTCTCTTTCTTCTTTGAGACTTTCCATTCGTTTCGATCGTAGTTGCATTGGATGTATCTCTCTCTTTCTTCCTTAGATTAATTTTTGCTGTTTCCCTGCTTCCCCGTGCTTCTTTCAGTTTTTCTTGATGTTCCTCCTCCATGAGTTCCTTTTTTTTTGTGCGTGGTCGTCCCCTTTTCTTTCCTTTTCGATCAAAGTTATCGATCAAAGCTATCGATCAAAGTTATATCCTCTGATACAGAAAATATTTTAACCACATCTCAGACTAGATGGAGCTATAAATTAAAAATGTTGAAATTAAATTTATTCAGAAAAAAGATCTACTCCTTTCACTCCGCTGGGATTCGAACACCAGGTCAAGTGATTTCCGGTCAGGTGCTCTAACCACTTATTATATTATTATATTTATATATTATTAATATTAATAATATTAATATGTTATTAATCTATTAAAAATTGATTAGAATAAATTGTTTAAATAATTGTGTTTCTTAACATTAATGAACTTTTACCTCTCTCTGATTGACAATTGGACACAAAGTGAAAAAATTTGAAAAAACCGCGACTTTCGATCTCCATTCTAAGAGAAAATTGCTAAAAACAATAATAAATTGCTTAAAAAATGTACGTAAACATCTTTGTATCAGTATAGAGTAGTGTTTTATGTACAAGGCGAAAACTTTCGTTAAATAAAAATGTTATTGTATTTGACCAAAAAAATGAATTTTCAAAAAAAAAAAAAAAAAAAAAAAAGAATAGTCGTCTATTCACTATTCTTTTTTTGTTTTGAAAATTCATTTTTTTTGTCAAATATTTTATTATATGATTAAGTATTTTATTATTTTGTTGAATATGGAATTATTTCGTTATAAAATTCGAACATTTTGTTAGAAAGTCATATACATTTTGTTCTAAAATTCTACTTTTTCGGTAGAAAATTTAACTATTTGGTTGAAAATGAACCTTTTTATTTTAGATTCTGGAAAACCTGTTTAATAGGAGCATTTGTTTATACTATTTGTTATTATAAATGAGAATCAGTCATTTAATTAGCAAAATTTTTCAATTATCTAAGATACCAAATTTCAGAAAAAATTCGGGTAAGTTTAAAAGATATTTAGAAGTTTTGACAAGATACAAAAATAATTTTAAACTTGAAAAGATATCAAATAATTTTTTAAATCCAGATTTTTTAAAGGTTTCTAAACAAAATTTCTTAAGTTTCAAGAGAATATTTAAAAAGATTTCAAAACATTTGAAAAGAATTCAAAAATTGTCCAGAAGGAATCTGGAAGATTTCAAAGTAGTTTTTTTAATATTGCAGGATTTTTAAAAATAATTTAGGAAAAATTCGAATCATGTTAAAAGATACTTAAAAGTTTCTAAAAAATTCCACAATTAATTTAAATCTTGAGAATATTCCAAAAAATGTTAACAAAATGTAGATTTCTTGAGATTTTAAAATAAAATTTAAAAGCTTTTTAAGAATGGTGAAACATTTCCAGAAATTACAAAAAAAAAATTTGTTTTGAAAAATACATTTCATTAGAAAAGTGAAAAAGACTTGAAAAAATTTCAAATTATTTCCTAAATTTCTAAAATTTCGAAGCAAAATTTTACAATTTTGCAGGAATAAAAAACTTATAAAAGATTCGAGTAAGTTTAAAAAATATTTTTAAATTTTTGAAAAGATTCAAAAATAATTTAAAATCTAAAAAGAAGTCAAATAATTTTTTTAATTTAGATTTCTAAAAGGTTTCTAAAGAATAAACAAATTTTATTCAGATTCCTAGACAATTATTTAATGATTGTTGGTTTTGAAAAATCCGTTTTAAAAGAAGATTTAACATGATTTCAAAACCTTTAAACAGATTTCAAAAATTTTCGGAAAGGAATCTAAAAGGATTTAAGGTAATGTTTAAATTTCGCAGGATTTTCACAAATAATTTGGGAAACATTCGAATGATTTTAAAGGGCTTTTAAAAGTTTCGAGAAAAATATAGAATTAATTTCAATCTTGAGAATATTTAAAAAAATGTTAAACAAAATGTAGATTTTTGAAGATTTCGAAATGAAATTTTGAACCTTTTTAAGGATTGTTAATGGTTTAAAGAGAACACAATGTTTTAAGGAATTGATTTTGATAATTTGAAGGGATTTCTAAGAACTTGGAAGACTATAGGGTATTTTTTTTGAATCCAAGGAATTTTCAAGAGCTTAAAAACAATTGCAAGGAATTTCAAAAGATTTCAAGCAATTTGAAATATTTTGAGGTATTATAACAGATTTTAAGGAGCTTTCAATTGATTTTACTAATTTAATAGGATTTGAGAGAATTTGAAAATTTTCAATTGATTTTAAAAGATTTTAAATTGATATATATGGTAGGAAAATATTTGAAAGAATTTCAGAAGATTCCAAGGAATTTGTTGTCTATTTTAATAATTTGAAGGAATTTTGAAGGACTGGGCATATTTTAGGGCATTTGAAAAGAATACAGTGCATTTGAAAGCGATGTCAATAATTTCAATGAATGTCAAAAGATGTTAAAGGGTTTGAAATATTTTAGGATATTTTAACAGATTTCAAGGAATTTTCAACATGATTTTAGTAATTTAATTGATTCGAAAGGATTTGAAATATTTTAGGGTATCTTAAAAGATTACAAGGTATTTTCCGACGTTTTAAAAAGTTTCGAGTGATTTTGAAATATTTAAAATAAATCTTTACGAAATTTTAAAACATTGCAAGGAATTTTCAAGAGTTCTAAAAAGTTTAACATAATTTTACATAATTGAAAGGACTTTAAAATTTGTTTAGAGGATTTGAAAAACTTTTAGAGTATTTCAAAATATTGCAAGGAATTTTCAGTTGATTTCAGTAATTTAATTGATTTCAGAAAAT
>CAKNWT010329763.1:37817-63529 GCA_932066315.1 Andricus coriarius | reverse complement strand
AAGCTTCCAGATTTGCTTTGCAATTTTGCAAATCTTTCAAAATATTTTGAAATATTTTTAAACATTCTCTTAAAGTTGTGTACTTTTTCGAAATAAAAACTCATTTTAATTCTTCCCGAATTAAAAATTCAAAAAAATAGATTGAATGGGTTAAAAATTGAATATTTTATACTGAAACAATACTTGAATAAGATTTTGAAATTGTATATAAGGCGTTTATTTATGAGTCTATTAATTTGAAGTGATTTTTAAATTGAACATTGTTTATGAAGACTCAATCGGAAGTTTACGTTTGTGTGATTACTAAGGCTTTAGAATTTATTTTCCGGTTATATTAATTTTTATTTTATTAATTTTTCGGTTCTAGCTTCCGGGACAATCATTTTATTCATTGAAAGATTCTTTACAAATCTCGTTGGTAATTTTTTATTTTGAGAAATGTATGTAAAAATTATACTATTGTTATTTTTATGAAAAATAGTTTTCTTGAATAAAATTATTGTAATAAAAGCGTTTCAAAGCGATTTTTTTTAAGCTTTCGAGGAATAAAATAAATATTTATAGGTCGACCAAGGGTTATTTTCTTTACAAAATTTGGCTTACATCTTATTTTTTTCAGTTTTTTTCACTATAGTACAATAATTTAGGTTTGTATCTTTGGGCGAAGAAATCCGTTCTATAGTTTGACAAAGATTCTTCATGCACCAATATGTTGTACAGAAAATTATCTTACCTTTAATTATTATTAGGTTAAAAACGTGAAAAATATCAGATTTCAATGTTTTCTATGAAAAACACAATCCATGAGTGCCAGAACGCAATCAGAAACAATAATAGAATTAATTTATTCAGCAACAAGCACTGTAAACAAAATTGACCTTGAGCGAACAATAAATATATATGTTTTAATTTTGACAAAAATCAGGTGTTATTTTCTCACAAAAAAGAAATTCGTGGGGGTGCCATATTATTAAAAAATAAATAAAACTTGGAAAAGCACCCTTTTAAAGAGCTTTTGAAACAAAAAATTTGTTCAGTTCTTTCAAGCACTCCTAATTTTCAATCTCTTTCAAATTTGTCTGAAGTTATACGATTTTAGTCGTTCTCAAATAATGATTCAAGTATTAAAAGACGTACATTTCTAATCCTGCAACTTGAAGCGATTTTAATTTGTAACTAAATAATTTGAACCGTTTCAATCTAAAATTATCGAACTCTTTCAATTTAAAAATTCGTGCTTATTTAAATAGCTTTAAATTTCAAATTATTCAACATACTGAATACTACTTTAAAATGTCTCAACTATTAAGGATTTAACCATTTTTGAAATTGCGATTAGCCCTTTAAAAAACATCGTAATATAAAAAACACTTTTCTAAGTAAAATTCCGGGTGCATATACATTTTTTAATTTTTTAACTTATGCGAAAAAAGATATTTAGCAATTTCTTCCGTAAAAGTCTGAGTGTTGTAGCTGTTTTGCAGACTAAATAGCACATTCTTTTATTAAGAAATCACAACCAAAATAAAAAATTAGATTTTATAATTTTGCTTCTTTTTACTTCTTTCTACTCTAAAACCCCGGAATACAAATTGGATATACAGCGAACTATTTAATTTTTAATTTTGGTATTTAATGAGATTATCTTTATAACTTGTGGTTTTAAAAATGTTCATATAATAAATTTTTTTAAATTAATACTGTAGGAAAAAATCGACAAGATCCAGGTGTCGAAATTATAGTTACAGCAAATTTTCTGTACTTCTAGGGACGACTGAAATATTCCGAAAATAAAATTCCCGACTCTGTAAAACTCCCGAATAATAAAATTCCCGAACAGTTCATAATATTATTGAATTTGGAAAATCTCAAATAATAAAATTTCCGACATAAAATTACCAAATTATGAAATATTCGAACTAGAATAATCCATAATTATAAAAGTACAGAATTTTAAAAATTAAAAAACTGTTTCTTTATGAATATTATTTATTAAAAATGCGATGATAAAATATTTTTATCAGAGAAATTTTTGTTTAAAATTTAGTTTAAAAAAATTATTGTTTGAATTTAAAATTAAAATAATTCTGCAAAAATTGTACAAACAAATAATTGTGAAAACATGTGCGCCTCAAATGGAAATAAAAATTCTCTCTACATGTTCATCGAATCTAATAGCATTTTCCAAATGAACTTTGTGGGATTCAAATCAGCACTAATTTATCTCGAAGTTTCTTTTTAATTTTTCTTGTTTTAATTAACAATTCGATTTTTGAGAAAATTTTTTGTAATTTTTAAAAAACAGTAGAAAAGTTTTTTCTTTGGTATAAATATTAATTTAATTAAAAAAAATATTAATGACAAATTTTATCAACACTGGTTTATGGTTTACCTCGAAATTTCTTTTTAGATTTTTAGAAATAAAAATTCGATTTTCGAGAAAAGGTTTTTTTATAATTGTTTAAAAACACTATGTATAGAAAACCTGTCTCCAGCTTCAAATCTGAAAAATTCGATATATTCTTAAATGCACTTAAATTTCGGTTCAGTCTAGCAATAAACATTAATCTTCAAAGTACTAAAATTATAATTTAAAAAATCATATCTATCATTATCATAGAAAAACATGAACGTATTCGCAATTATAATAATATTTAAACAATACAAACATAATTATCTTTTGGGAGTATTACTCTCACAATTCAGTTTATTTATTTATTTATTACAATCATATCAGTGCTTCTGTCATTATTAATTTTTAATTATTTTTTCCAAATATGTATTTTCGGTGTGCCTAGACTTTGCGCTATTCATTATTATATTCGTAAGTGCAGTGTTTCTGAAGCGATACATGTCAAAGTTTTCTAACCTTAAAAAAATCTGTCTACTGCTTTACCGTCATATTTGACGAAGAACGAGAAAATCAGCGCTCGACTTTGTAGTACGATGAGGGCAGCACCTCGATATGGCAGAAAATATGATGTCCTATATATATATAGTTCCCCCACTCTGACACCCCGTGCCGCATCTAGGCTTATAATATCTTTGGATAGGCTGGGCAAGACAGTACGCGTCCTGCAGTCAGTATGTGATTAACTACGTAACATTCGACAAGAAGTTCACTGCCATGGTCCGACAGATCGCGCGCCAACTATGGATCCGTCATCATACACTCAACAAGTCAAAGTTCTTGACCATCAGGCACCATATTACTGAAAGAATATGGGTACTGTCTGACGTTAGGAGACAGCTAAAGAGGAAGGAGAGATTGGTCAAACAAAATGAACAGTTTTTCTCTAAATCATTTCGAACCTTCCGAGACCCTCCATTTTATGTCGACCACCCGCCCGAACCAGAGGATTCCGAAGGATTTCCCAGAGATTTCTACGAAGTTCAGCATGAACTGAAAGCAAACACACTTCATATAAGTAGCTTTAAGGAGCTGTGTAGCGCAACACATGAGGAGAAACGCCCATCTATCACTGCCGAAGAGATGAAAGAAGTATTAAGAGGCATAAGGAACTATTCTACTCTAGGAATAGATGGTATCAAGAGCTTTTGGTGGAAGAAATCTCCTTTAAAGCACGAGCATCTGACCCGCATTTTCACCTCAAATCTAAAGTCGGAAGAGCCTATTGCGGAGTGTTTGGTGGAAGGACCTGTGTTCCTATCGATGGCCTGGATTGACTACCGTAAAGCTTTCGATTCAACCTCCCATAGACTTATCATCTGTCTTTTGTAAAGGGTAATCGTTCGTCCACTGACAGTGAGGTACCTAGAGAGATTGATGCCTTTTTAGAAAAACAGATTTGTTATCTCATCTGTAAAACATGGTACGACAACTACCAACGTCACCTTTCAAACAAGCGTCTTTCAGGGCACTATGCGACACTGTCGACAAGAAACAAAGTATCTGCAACGAACCTGCTTGCCCTTTCGGCAGTACTTTATTCATTTGGATTGGTTCCATTAATAAATGACAAGCTTAGATCCCGCGACATTGAGTTGCAAAACTTCATGTACAGAAGCAAAAGCTTGCACCTTAAGTTGTCCGTTCCGCGAATTTACATATCACACCGTCAAGGTGGTCGCGGAATACTGAATATGGAATGTCTTCACAATAAGATCATTCTGAGTAGTAGTATAAACGTTTATTCTTCAGTCTGTTGGCCTTGAGAAATTGGCTTGCTTACGCTTTCCTTTTTTTGACATCATTTTCCTTAAAACTAAGCCTTAAAACTAACGTCCATCCATACCTTATATTTAGGAGCGTATGCTATTATCGCCTTGCCTTCCTCGCCTCGCTTGCATTTCCCTACTCTCTCGCTCCCGCGTCTACTACCTAATGCTTATCTACTATTTACAATATTTACAAACTACTTATATCTACTTCATCTCCTATTTACAATCTTTCCTCCTCCATTCCTCTTCCTCCTTCCTTCTCTTCTTCTCCATCCTACCCGACACTCCCTTCACCCATGCTACTGCCCTTTTGTCCCCTTTTCATGCATCAATACCTTCCTTCCTTCCTCGTGCATCCTTCTCACTTCATCCATCTGTAGTGCATTCGTAGTAAAATACCTTTCCCTTTCAGCCTCCATCCTCCCACCTTCTCTCATGTTCTCCTTCTCCCACCAACACTCCCTAACGAGCTTACTTCCCCCCTCTTCCAAAAATTTCTCCTCATATTTACACGCTCGACTCCCCGCTAGAATCCCTACACACGTTCTCCCCGTCTCCCTCCTGACAATATGATTAGGCGTGTTCCTTGCCAACCCCAATGTCCACTTTACATACCTGTCCTGTGTCCTATTTACCTCTTCACTTTCCTTCCACCCCCATACCTCTACGCCATACAATAGCACACTCATCACTAGCGAGTCAAACAATTTCATTCTCCTTTCAAAATCATCTGCGAATAACGTCTTTCCCAACCCCCAGGCCTGCCTTATCACCACATTTGCCATCCTCACTCTCAGTTTTATGTGACCATCTACTCCCCCACTCCTCCGAAGTACGAAGCCCAGGTACACAAACTCTTTCACCTCCTGCAGATCATTCTAAGTACAGCACTTATAGTCGCACATGGACGAGACCCTCTTACGAATATTGTCAGGAAATACGAATAAGTGGGAAAAGGAGCGTTTCTGTATAAATCTGCGGAGAAGGCTGCTGAAACTCTGGGCCTCGACTACAATATCGGGGGTGAGAGAAATGTATATAACATTATGCATCTCGAGTATTCACTCCCGGAGGTCCGGATAGAGAAAGTACTGGAGAAAAACTTCCGCGAGCAGCTCCTGGACAAAATGAGGCACAAAAATGTGAACGATCAGTCAATGTCGTATAAGCTAACGTTTGCTTTTCTCAAATCAACCGGATTGAAAACGGGCACGGAGGGTTTCATTTTTACTAGTCAAGACGGTGCTATCTCCATGTTACCATACCGTGGCCAAATTATGAGAAGACTTTTCCGATGGTAGCAGCAGAGCGTGTCATGCATACCCCGAGCACCTAGGATACATACTATCTAGTTGTCCAACTCATGTGGGAACGAAGTGTATGCAAAGGTACTCCTCGGTAAGACGACGCACGGCATCTTCCACAGAAATGTGAAGGATCGGTCGATGTCGTATGAGCTGACGTTTGCTTTCCTTAAATCACCCAAATTGAAGTCGGGAACGGAGTTTTTCATTTTGGCGTGCAGAAGGTGTCATTTCCACTTTAGCATACCGTTGCCACATCTTGAGCTAAGACATTCCCGATGATAGCTTCAGAGCATGTCATGCATCCCCGATCATCTAGGACTATGAGTCCTTTATTACAATCTCTGTCACTCTTACGGCAATAGGCCTGATGCCGCGCCGCCAAACGCTCATAGGGAAATAGAGTCAATTGTCGAAAATGAGAAGTCCCGAATATACTGGAACTACATATTCTAGACAATTTTTTCTGAGACACTTGCGTGGAAAATGCAGAAGGCTGTCGTTTCTGACATGCTTAGTTTCCTCAGGATGCTTCCTGTGAAACCTGACGGTTGTCCTTATGACAAAATTTTCAATTATATTTATTAAAAATATAAGGTTAAATAACCACCACAGGGTCCCACTAGGAGCAACTGCGGTAAGCCACACCTATGGAGCAATTCGATTATGAAGACCTTGGATATTCAATAGTCCGCATCCGCCTTAACGGCGTCATATGTTTAATCGTGAAACAGACGAATTGATATGCAAACTGTTATGCATATGCATGATCTTACGCGTAGTGATATCAAGGACCGTAGTCTCGTTCTGCGTCCATTGAACCATCCCAAACGAGTAGAGTAGAACCGGGACAGCAAGCATGTTAGTTGCAGATACCTTGTTCAACGCCGACCGATTTGAAGACAAAATATGCCATAGAACATGCTTGCATCTGCTTCGGAGAGACTTCTTCACTGAAGTTACGTCCGGAATACAGCTTTGAGGCACAGCCAGGTATATACCGGTCTCTACAGTGACAAGATATCTAATAATACTAATATCCACAAGCTTACGATCTTCTGGAATTCCAGTAATTTTCCCTTTCTTTGGATTGATCTTGGCACACTTGTCCAATCCAAAGACCATACCAATTTCTCCTGTATACCCCTTGACGATATTTTAGGCAAGTTGAAGTTTGCTTGCACGAGAAGCATAGATCTTCAGGTCATCCATAGAAAATAAATTATGAGCTTATGCTCGCGATGATTACTGTCGTCACACGATAATTTCTAGATCAGATAGTAAATCTAGCTTTCTAAAGGGGGGTCATTCTGTCTATGCGTCTCACTGTACGTGGATGAACCTTCAGGCTTTCCAACAGACAGATGATAAGTCTATGAGAGGTTGAATCTAAAGCTTTCTATTAGTTAATCCGGCAGCTTGCTACACCCTTTTTTGAGCCACGTTGTTCGTACATCTTTCTTCGTACAGGCACAATTCTTCGAACAATCCTGTCGTTTAGGACAGCTGTAAAGATCTTTTACAGCCTGTTCAAGCGCGTTCTTGGCCTATAATTCTCTTGGTTGGACAAGTCTTCTTTTTCGGTAGGTGTATAGTGCGTCCTCACACTAGCCACTGCAGAATGGGCGTCTCCGACTTTAAATGTGAGGTGATTCTGCGGGCCAGATATTGTTGTGTAGAAGTAAGCTTCTTCGACCAGAGTTTCTTGATACGATCTGATCCTGCAGAGGTAAAGTTCTTCGTGTCACTAAGTGCTTGTTCACCTCTTCGGCAGTGATTAATGGACGTTCCTCCCCAGGGTTATTAGGTTGTCGCGAAACTCCTTGAAGCGGATGTTATTATTAGTATCTTCTTTCAACTCTAGTATTTTCGGGATCTTATATACTTCTCTCCAAAAAGTACCTGCTGCAGACGTGTGATGGATCAGCGAGAAACTATTGATTCCATCTGATCCCTCTTTCCCTCTTCTGTATTCTCCTCCTTGTGGTAGATAACATCCGTATTTTGTTAGAAATATGCTGCTCGATTTTCAGCAGCTTAGACTTGTTTACTGTGTGATAGTAGATCCTCAGTTCGTGGGCGTACTTTCGAACACTTTTCGTGAACGGCCTACCGGATATTATGCAGTCAATCCAATCTTCTTGTTCAGTTGATTGAAGAGTCTTTTGTTCGTTTGATCCATCGACGGTTTTAGCCTTCGATTTGGATCAGCCAAAGCTCTCGCAGCACCATAAACTGAACAATTGATGGTTCAGAAGTCGGACTCTTTCGAGATATCCTCACGAAGGGAGGTATCCATTTCAGCCAGGTCTTGGGGCATAGGAGGAACCTCGATGTTAATGTTCCTTCTTGTACTGAAATCACGATAATCTTTTAGGAGATGCCTGCTTTCCGCCGTCGGTCTTAATGTCACTTCCTGCTCTTCGTCTGCGGCTTGTTCATACAGTGGTTGGGGATGCGCTCCGCGTAAATATCCCTTTTTCGAAAGATAGAAGGCTTGATTTCGCAAAGACCAATGCGAAACCTGCTGATGCTTTGGGCGTTTCTGGCACCACAGTGCGTGCATACGCGCATGAAGCCTCCGAGGGGAGGGATAAGGCCGGCATCGTAGAAGTCTAGCAAGTCATCCTTGAGTTGATTCTTCCACACAGTGTGGGCGATTCACCGGTTCGTCGTCATGTTCCCATCTAAATTATTCTCAATACTCCGAGCTCTAGGTTGATCGGCAATGTTTGCCGGCCCATTGTCAGGTGCTCTGCGCATCTACAACTTTTTGGTGGTTTGGTAGTGTCATCGCTGTTTCCGCGAGCATCTAGGGAAAGGTTTCGTTTATCCTTGAAGTGCCAGGATAAGGATGCATACTCTGAGATGTCCCCTGTATCCCAGAGTAAGCGTTTAAGACACCTCACCCAGGTGCCATTAAGCTTTCGGCACGGCCGTTACGCCTCCGCTTGGTAGTTATTCCTTCCGGCTCACTCCTGGACAATTGTCCCCGACTGCTTATTATTTATTGCAACTATATTCAGCAGAAACTCTTAGTAGATAAATCCTCTATCCTCAATCTGAGGACGCCTCCAGTGGCTTTGTCATAGGCCATTCAGTTCAATTCCAAAAGAATCAACCACCGCATGGTTCTACTGGGAGCAACTGCCATCTATGTAAATGTGTGTGTGGTGACAAGGTGCCCAGCACTTACATTTTTTTATGAATTGCCCTAAAGACAATATTAGACTGTAGTGTCATTTGAAGATGCTGTTTGAATTTCTGTTGTTCCGGAGGTATGATTTACAACGTAAGATTGCGCTACGAGCCACCCTTCCCTGCAGCTTCCTGACTCTGGAAGGCTCATCGAACCTCCCCACTCAGTTTTGCCTCAGACGTTACAGTAAGTTATTGCAGCGCCCAAGGTCTTTGAAGCTTAGTGCGACCCAACTCGTCACACCTACAACTGTTTCTGAGCAGCCACTGTCCAGCGAATCTGAGGAAGACTAAACTCTCATACATGTATTATAAATGAAGTTCCTCACTGGTTTAATTTTTTTTTCGAATTTCATCTGAGGCTTCTGCTTTAAATCTTAAAACACTATAGTGACGGATTAAAAAAAGGAGTTTTTATATTTCTCTAGTTTCTGCTAATAAAACAAATTTTTTTCCAACTTTTTTCCTTGAACTCACTGTCTAGATCCCTCAGGAGGCCGGGGCGAGGGGGGGGGGGGGTCTCCATATTTTAAGGGGAACAGAGGTTATGACAATTTCAAATTGTGTGTCTGTCAGACTCAATGCGACCGACCGAAGGCGCCCAAACATTGCGACCAACGAAGGGATATGACAGGAGGACTGGACAGCGAATGCGCATGTGCGACGCGGGGCGGCGGCAGAGTAATAGTTCTCCGCGTATGCACCTTTGCTGTCGCTCCTGTGCGATTCTGGAAAGCGTCAACCTAACCTGAAAAGTCAGATGTGATGAACATTTAAATCATACCTTTGTTATATAAAGTATCGCATGTACCAAGATGTGAAACGTCTTTTTATCGTCGTGTGTTTGCAAAACTCACGCTCGGATAAAGAGGATGTTTCACTCATAGGTACATAATACACTATTAACTTCTATTTTACGCAGGGATATACAAGTTTCCTTTATACTGTATGAATTCTTTACTATAAGAAGATGGCCATGTTCATGATTCACAATATTTAATTTTCTAATCGAATTTAGCATATACTATACTTGAGATATTTTATTTCAGTGCGTTTATATAATGGATTTACCCAATTCCGAAGGTGACATATCAGTGACGAAACTTAAAGCAGAATTTGGCAAAAGTAGAGCAGTCTTCCTTGTTTGTGATGTATCGAAAACGAACGAATTTGAAGGTGAGATATTTAATTTAGAAATTATCTATAGAATACTCGATTTGGACATTTTACCTGAAATATATTTCATGTCTCAGAACCTTTACTTCAGAAAAGAGTAACATGTTCCATTGTGAATGAGAAATAGAAATTTTTCGTTAGGAAGTGTTGTCGCATGCCGTGGGAACGTGCTGAAGTTTTCAAAAGCCGTGCTTCTCTTACACTTACATACGATTCAGCCTCCAATTTTCAACATACTTCAATTAATTTAAAAAAAGGAACATTCATGTATGCTGGATAAATAGACATTCGTAAAGCACGAATTTATAGTTTATTTTAAATAAATTTTAATAACAATTTTATTATTATGAACAGCAGTTGAAGATCTTTGAATGATTTTGGTTATTTGTTGAGTGATTTTTAAAAGTATCAGGTACTTTTCTACGAAACGTTGTTTGTCTGGCATGCCAGTGATACTCCAGTAATGTACAGTGTCACTGGATAACAAATGTAGTTTTTTTTTACACATATTGCATTCGAAAATTCCCAGTGTAAGCTATTTTGAAGAGTTTTACGTACAATACGTATTTTCATTGTTCAAAATGAAGCGTATAAAATTTCACACGAATAGTTTTTTGTGATACTTTGGAACAATTCAATATTATTTAAATACCAGTGTGATTTTCACAACCCAATTAGCAGTTTAAAAGCAGACATTTTGTTCATTTGTCTTAAAATAATAATGTTCTATATCGAAGAACTGGCAAGCCAAAATGTGAGAGTTTGTACTAGAAACAATTCATTTGGACCTAAATATGTTAGAATAATTTCATACGAAGCACGCCGTGGAAAGGTTTGAAAGTAATTAGCACTAGCTTAAAAAAAAGTAAGTTTATTGTAACTTAGTCACTGACTAAGATACCTTATAAAAGCAAGAGTCACCAACTAGACTATGATAGTTAATTTGAGAGCAAAAAGCAATAGCCGTGGGTTGAGCAGTACTGAAGATCCCCTCGCCTAACCAAGGTATGCTTAAAAACTCGACGAGATCCAATATCTCCCACGAAGATATGAGAGTGTCAGTTAAAGGCCCTACATGCATCAACGCTCGACGTCGTACAAAACGGCGAGAGACAAACATCCTTCCAAGCGTCTAGGCCTTCATCATCTAAGAAAGGAAGTGGTTCAGATAATGGACATGCGTTCACCAGGGGAAGTAGTTTCAGCAACCTACTGATTTTCTCCAGGTGATTGGTGATATGACAATAATACACATTACAAGAAGTTACAGTAATCCTTTCAGATAAAAATATCGATAAACAAGCAAGTTATAGTTAATCTGCCAGAGGTCCAATAAAAAAAATGCGTTTTGCGGTGCGCATCGTAACTGATGACTGGATCATCTGAAACAAAAAAATACAACGGGATTAGTTAAAAAACAATATTCCCTTGCACTTGAACGAAGGATTAAATCAAAATTTTAATTTCCAAGAAAATGGCGGATATTTAAACAAAAAAATTTTATTTTCATTGAAAAATGTTGTCTTAAAACATCCTTTTGGAGCTCTTGGAGCAACGACTTCGGAGATAAAAATGATCAAATATCGATTTCGAGGGCGACATTGAGAAAATAATGGATTCTTTCAACTTTTTTATCTTGTAATGAAGCGTTTACTAATATTTTGTTTGTGCTAGATAGTTTTCCTGATAAATTAGATTAAAAAACCGCACATTATACCCTATTTATATCATACCCACTTCCAAACCGAACTGGATCATAATCTTTTACAAGGACATGAGTTACACTACCATCGAAGTGATCGCCGGCTGAAACTCGGCGCTGACACGCTTAGAAATTAGTTTTCTTATCTCGATTTTCAGAGTTTTTATTTGCTTAAATTAAAGCTAAAATTTCAAAGATTATGTCCTTTTCATTTAACTTGTCTTCCACAAGTTTCCTAATTCACAGCACAAATTGAAGTTAAGACACAAAATCTGAGAAGTTCCAGGCTATTGCCGCTCTCGCGGCCGACAGCGATAATCACCGACCTAGGCCATGCCATGAGTTGAAGTCGTGGTAAAAAATTCGAAAAATTCTTGGAATTTTGTTTATAACTTCTCACAAGGTATATCTATTGAACCGGTCAAACGAGTAATTACGTTTGTAAGTCAGCGGTGACTTTTCATTTAACTCCCAGTAGTCTTACTGGCAATTTTTTGACGATAATGAAGGTCAAAACAATTAGTTTGAGCCAATAAAACAAATTTCCCAAATTTGGCACTTACGCCCGTATGCACTGTCACCCTTCATATGTAGGGCCTCCAGCGTAAGATATGACCTCAAATGTAATCGAGAGTGTTGGCCAAATTGGACCACGAATGGCAACGTACTAAAGTTCACAATCCAAGAAGAGATCTGATGTAAGCCACTGAACGAAACAACAAAAAGGCAGTGCACAATTCCAACCTATGAATTGAAGTTTCTCCTTCGCGAACGACCTTCGTTTCTGCCATCACCAATATGACGTGAGTTTCCCCAGTGGGCAATTCAACTCGTAAATACACGGCCGCTTTCACTGCCTTGTCGGAGGCATTGCCGAAGCCGTGCAATTCGAAAAAGACGCCCGAAGAACAAACCCACGCAACTTGGAATGATCAGCAAAGAAAGTTCTGGTAGATCTGCGCGCGACTTGATAAAAATTGTCACGTAGTCAGAAGGTTGAGATTGATCCCAGCCTAGTTTCACTCATTGAGGTCACACCTCCGAATAAAAACATAAAGGTCACATGGGGTCCAATGACTGATATATCCTCGTAAAATTTGTCTAGGCATCCCTGAAGGTTTTTGCTTTATGATACACTAATTTTCTTTTCTTAAATTAGAATTTAACATAATGAAAAAGTTTGAATAAAAAGATACGTGGCGGTAAAGATACGCTGCAGTAAATATTCGTAGCCGTGATATCGGCCTGGTGTACCTCACAGACTCTGCATGCAAATTTTGGCTTACAATTAGACTGCAACCGGAGCACTGAAACTCTTGAGAATTTTTAGAATCACGCGAAAAATAAAAAACACGAAAAACTATAATTATGCGAAATTTCACCGCATTCCTGGTATGAAGCAGAAGAGTAATACGTAAAACAATATTTGTAAGATTTTTTACTAATTATTTTACTAAAGAGAAAAGTTATAACGGCATACGCCATACGCTCTGCATACAAACGATACTTTTTTCCGACCCTCCATGAAAACAAATTTTACGTAAGCGCTATCGGAAACAGAAAGTAAACGATCAATATCTCGCTTAAGTAATAAATTAGAGGCTTAACGGAAAAATGTGGGTTTTCTGAAGAATAAAGCACAAAATTCAAATATTCATAACCCCGTAGAAAAAATTTTTTCGCAAAACGGAAAAAATATTATCGCCTAATTTCCTCTAAAAACAACATATTTCATCCCCTATTTAATTGATACTCCTTAGCGAATCGGAACATTATATTGATGGAATAAGTCGAATTCTGCTTGTTGAGCATTTTTTACTATATAATAAGCTTATAAAAAGTAAATTTTTGTATCAGTTAGCTTCAAAGAAGTCCTCGATGCTTGCAAAGACTTGGACATATTGATCAATAATGCTGGTATTATGAACGACAGTCAGTGGGAGTTGATGATCGATTTAAATTTGGTAAGTGAAATCTTGTAAGCACGTAAGTAATATACACGGAGAACAGTGGATGTTTACTCACACCATTTAAATGTTTTGGCTTAACACACAAAGGTAGTTTTAATTTGCTACATAAGGAACCGTTCAACAATTACAAAACGCCTTGCGGGTGTGGGAGGACGGCACCTCGTGTTTTAGGCCAATGTTAATGTTACATGCACTTAATATATAAAAAGCATTACGTTTGTGTCTGGGTGGAGGGGAGTACATTGCAAGGAAAAGGCAATATGTTTTTTTTTCGCAAACAAAAATATGACCTCCCTCCTCCCCTCCAAAGCGTTACGTAACGTTGAAACAGCCCCGAATGAAGTTGTTATCTGTTTGTAATGTTTTCATAATCTGGGCATTTGTGGGTATACATCTGACAAAAGAAGACATTTGGTAAACTTGATAAAACGTTGATCACCTTCGGTTGGAAAAGAGCTCGAGGTGCCTACGAATTGGAAACGATCCCGACTGGGAGGCATTTACAACTCGTAGACACTCCCGAACCCTTATTTTGTCCCGTGAGCTAATGCGATATACTCAGTTTTTGTAGTTGACGAAGAAACCACACTTCGTCGCCGACTTGAACAAGATAACGGACCACCATTCAAGAAAAATACGAAACCGCTTCTATATTTTCGTGATTCCAAACATCCTGCATAATCTGCATCTGTAAACCCTACTAGATTTAATAAACTTCCACTATTTCCAAAAACAATTCCAGAAGTACGAGTCTTTTTCAAGTACATGATTATTTTCTTCTCTGCATGTCAATGTTCTTGGCTGAAAGAGTCTAAAAATTGACTAGCGTAATTTACAGCGAATTCAATATTCGGACGAATTTCTCGAGCTGCAAACAAAAGTGAACCTACAGCTTCACAATAGAGAATGCAATCATTTTTATTCTCACTCAATAGATTTTTGCACAGATGCAAACCAAGTCCCGCAGGAACACTTGACAAGTTTGCGTTTTCCATGCCAAACTTAGTTATCACCTTTTCTATATGTACTGTCTCACATGTATTTTACGTTTCGTACGATCGCGCTCAATCTCCATACCAAAAAACTCATTGGCTTCATCAACTGTGATTTTAAAATTGCTTTTTAAGCAATTTAAAATTTTGTCGATGGCATCTTGGCTCTCACATATCACTAAGCCATCATCGAAATATAATGCCAGGTACACTTTAAAACCTTTCACTACACCAACAAAAACACATTTATCACGTTCGATGCTCTGGAAGTTGAAAGTTTTCAGGAACTTGACGAACTTCTCGTTCCAGCGACGTAAAGACTGCTTCAATCATAAAGGCTCCGGATTAGTTTACAGGATACGTTCTCGCTCTCCTCATTGATGTAGCATTCAGGTAATTTCATGTAAATGCCCTTTTGAAGATTTGCGTTACAAAATGCTGTCATTACATCAAATTTTGCTATTTCTCAATCTTCTTTTGCTGCGACAGCCAACAGCACTCTAATGGATTCATAGCGGACGACAGGTGAAAAAGTCTCAAACTAATCTATTCCCTCTCGTGGAGGGAATCCTTTTGCAACAAGTCCTGCTTTAAACCTTTTGCCATTTTGACTAGGGTTTAATTTAATTGCAAACCCCCATTTGCATCTAATAGCCCGCTTACCTTTTTAGCAGTATGACGAGATTCCAAATATTATTTTCTTCGAGGGCATGCATTTCTTCTTTTATGTATTGCTCTATGCCATTTTCTGCATCTGAACTTGACATTGCTTCACTGTACACATAGCGATTAGGAGAATTTAAAAATCTTCTGACACGCAGCTGCATATCCTGCGATGCATCTTGCTTAGCAATTTGAGGTTCAGCCTCTTGATGATCATCTTCTTGTAAATGAGCATCTGCAACAGCCACTTGAGGATCATAATCTGGAGAGTCAGCATCTTGATCAGCTGCTTGATGACCAGATACAATTTCATGATCTTCTCCGATTACAAAATTAAATTCAGGGCGAAAACCACTATTTTCCTGTTTTTCTCGACACTTGCTGCTACCTTCGTTGAAATATACATAGCTGGTGATGTAAATCTTGCACGTTTCTTGATACCATCGTAGCCTAAGCTTCTTGCCTTTATAATCAAATTTAATGCATTTCTCCTTCGGGATGTTCATATAAGCCTACGTGCCAAACACTCGTTAGTGTTTAATTTCTGGTTTTTGATTAAACCATTTTTGGACAGGAGGATTTGTCTCACCGCGCTGCAGGATTACTCTGTTTGATACATAGCAGACGGTGTTGATTGCTTCAGTCGAAAGTTTAACGTCAATGCTTCTGCTTAAAAGCATCGATCTAGCGCTCTCAGCGATCGTTCGGATTTCTCACTCGGCTCGACCATTCTGCTCGTGTATGTTAGGAGACGAAAACTCTTTAATTATACCCCTTTCTTGCATATGCTTACAAAATTCTGCCGAGGTATATTCGGTCCCATTGTCTGAACGTATCCCTTTCAACTTATTTGCAGTCTGAGTTACCATAAAGCTTTGAAACTCTTAAAACTTTTCAAACACTTCTGATTTGTGCCTCAGAAAGTACACTTTTCTAAAGCTCGTGCAGTCATCCTTGAATAAAAGAAATTATCGCAAATCTAGCGGAGAATCTACGTTGACGGGACCACGGACATCGCTGTGTATCTTCTCACTCGGCTTAAAATTGCTCACATGCTTTCCCGATGCATGCGGTTCACGGGTTTTCTTGACCATTACACACGTTTCACAGAAAAACTCGTCTTTTTTGTCAATAAACAAATTTTTGGTCGCAAACACTTCACTTGCTTGTATTCAGGCACGAATATTTATATGACCTAATCGCTCATGCCAGTGCTTTAATATGTTCTTCGGCATTCTGACTTCCAATCCAGCAAGATTGCACTGTACTGAAACTTTAAACAACATTCAAAATAATTTCTCCTGACGTAACCCACGTGACTTAAGCTTCTCATCAGGATCACGGACTTCACACTTATGTTCATAACTGTGTAAAGAGTACTTTTTATCATTTATCGTCCCGATTGAAAACAAATTTTGCTTTAATCCCGACACGAACAGTACGTTTTGTATTTCTCTTTCCAGAGCTTGGCCATCAGTTTCTTCAAGAACTGTAATTTTACCTATGGTAACCGCAGGTAAAAGTTTATTGTCTAAGATTTTCACAAAATACTCTTGCTCAGTGGTGTTCAAATAGAAGGCAGTAAAGTCAGTGACGTACGCAGAAGCCGAAGGCTGTGAACCCCCGCTTTTGTCACTTGTTCCTTTCTTCGGGCACTCTCGTATCCGATGTCCTTTTTCTCTGCAGAATGCACACTTTATCTTCTTTTTTAGCTCTTCTATCCTTTTCTTGCCATCAGATTTCTTTTCCCTAGCGTTCTCATCCGGCTTGTGACCATTTTTCTTCAATTCTGGCATATGGATTTGAAGTGCAAGATTCAAGCTCGCTATGAGAGCATCCTTTTTTCTCTCTGCAGTTGGAGTGCACTCCCAGGCCATTCGAAAAGAGGAAAATTTGGATGATAAGCTGCTTAGTAGCTATCATTCCACTACTGCATCCGACGTCTTCTCATCTGCATCAGCAAGCTTTTTACAGATGCTCTCCAGTTGTTCAATCTGTGATGCAATTGATTCACAATCTTTCATACGAAACGCGTAAAATTGTTCCTGAGCACTCTGTTTCGCATCTTCACGTGAATCACAGTATAAATCTTCTAACTTATCCCAAGTTTATTTTGGGCTCAAACAATTAATGAAATTAGGGTGCACATTTTTCTCCATAGAACTCAGAAGAATCAAAGCCGCCTGCCAAGTGGCTCTCTTCTATTTCTTCCAGTCGGCCAAACCGGTAGCTTTATCTGACTCTTCCTCCATGCCATCGACTTATTCCGTAAGATCTTTTACCTCTACAAAAATGCGATACCAAACTTCCACATAGGATAATGTGTACCATTCAGTTTAGTCAAATTCAAAGTGTCCTTATCAGCCATGATAAAGACACTGCCTCACTTTACACATCGAAACTCAAAAACTCCGAAACACGCAACACCGACACTTCGCGATAAGTCGCGATGCCTTGCTTCTTTTTCAATAAAAATATACTCTGGCGCAGTGGAAGCGTGCTGGGCCCATAACCTGTTGGAAAGTTATTCATGCAATAAACAACTAGAGGGTTAAATAGTCAGTGTATATTTATTAAATGAAAAATGCTGAGAAAAAGTTTATCTGCTCGTTAGAAGTGACGCAGTAAACTTAGTCAGAGCTCGCAGTGTACTTATACTCACTCATTGCACAAAAGACTGAGGGGGCCTGACAGCACCTTTTCTCAACACAAATTCACTGGGAATTCTAACAAATTATTAAAATTTTATTCTATTTTAATTTTGAAAAAATGGTCACTTTTAGTGGCTGTTTCAGTTATAAATAAGTCATTTTTTTCGTTTTTTGGTCTAAATTTCTCACTTTTTCATTGTTTTCAAGTGAATCAGGATGTGTGAGCAATATTTTAATTACCACGTTTTTTGAACCTATTTGCACGTAAATGTATTAAGTCATTTTATTTTTTTATATTTTTAGTTTTTCCATATGAATTTTAGCTTTATGATAATTAATTACAAAAGTTTCAAATCCATATCTACAGGTACACAGCAAATGTACGCTTAACGACAAATGCGCTAATTGTTTAAAAAATAGTTTAAAAAAATGCCGCATCTAGATATTTTCAACATGAATGCAATAGTGTTGTCGGTTTTTCGATCTGACATGCATTTTTTGTATTGAGTCATGTGCGCAATTTACGGCAAAAATTAAAAATGTCGAACTTTTTGCGATCCTAAAACGTTTGGAACACTACGAAAAACAATTTTATTATGAAAGCAAAATGATTGCATTTTTGTTTGCTTCAAGGTGAAGAAATGTCAGATTTGACATATTCAACTTCTTCTAAAAAATAATGCATTCAACTCAATCCATAAAACATGTTTTGGCTCAAATTAAAAAAATTAAAAATCAGATAAGCAACGTTATTCTGCATTTATAATGTTTCATTATTGTTAATATCATAAACTGTACATATAAAATATTTGCTACAGTTTATGAACCAATAGGAAGTTTTTTCTTAAATGTTTAAATGGAAACAGAGAAGAGAAGATATTAACGGATTTGAAACATTATTTTTTCACTTTTTTCGGATGTCAACCTATAAGAACAATCACGAATAATGCATATAGTCATGTATATATTATTCTTCAATATATCGTACAATATAAATAAATATGTATATTCAATTAGGATCGAAATGAAATCTACTTTCTCATGCATCTTTATATAGCCCAAAATTTGAAAATGAAAAATATTCAGAAATCAAAATGAGATTTCGGAACGACCTCCTTTCGGGCTCATTAGAGCCAAAAATATAAGAAAAGAAAAAAGTTTTGAAATCTTATTTTGATTTATCAATTTTGTTATAATCCGATTTCAGTGCATAAAATGGTTCCTATAAGAAAGTCGATTTTATTTCAATTAAAAGTCAATCAATTCCTTCCAATATTGGTTACGGGACGATGTTAATCGAAGCTGGGCGAGTGCAGACCAAATACATGCGGTGTTCCTGGACACTGATAAACAAGATATGTATTATAAATAATAGTTCAAAAATTAAAAAAACGATTTTAAATATGCTGCGTCTAATCGTCCCGACAAAATTAACAGAGCCGAAAAAGGGATTGGACTGGTCCTGAATTTTCGGGACGATTAACCAAACTTATGATTAATAGTTAACTAATCGTCCCGAATTTCCGTATGACGAGACAGTTCGTTTAATTTCAAAGTGATCTTTTATTTTCATTGTAATGTTTTGTAACGCACACATTATTTGGAAATATAAAATCTTAACGACTAATCATTAAAATTTGAAAGTAATTGATGCAGTATTGAAATTAATATGTAGGTTAGTTTAGTTTAGCAGTTTACCCCAGACCTCTTAACGAAGCCTATTATGTCGACTACTGATTGCGTTGTAATTTCCTCTGGTCCCATGAAATGAGCCCCCAGGGGCGGTTGCCTGAGCCCAGCTAATGCCGGGCACTGGCATAGTACATGCAGGGATGTTTCATCATCCCTGCCGCATCTCCTGCATTCTGTCGTGGGGTTATACTCCATTTTGTGCATATGATAGTTTAAGTGGTTGTGCCCAGTTAGGATCTGTACCACTGACTATGTCTTTCTTGCGTAAAACCAGGATTTCCGTGGCTCTGTCCATCCTATGGGTGTAACCCAGGATGGATTTCGCCTGACCGCAACCCTGGATCTGCTCCCAGTATTCCCGCACGGTGTGCCTGGACCAACTTTAAATGCAAGGTCATATATAAAACATTAAAAAAAAATATGATGCATTTTTATTTTTTTCACTTCATTTAACGAAATATGGTAAATAAATATAATATGAGTCCATATCAATACTGAAACAAAAAATAATTTATTTTAATACATGTCGGGCATTGTATTGTTGAACAGCTTTTATTAAGTTAATTGGGTAATGAGGGTGTATACTCGAAACTTTATAGTTAGCCCAGGTAGTTTTAAATTGGAATGGACAGATTCCATGGCTTGTTCACTGCAAAATCAAAGGCCTTTTTCAACTTTACAACAAAAATCAGGACATATGAAAAAAATCGCGTGAACTTTAGGTGTGATTCAAATGTCCAAATCACAGTAACTTGGCAAGCAGTTTTCCTTGTACATGGTGTACTGCATCAAAAAATGAATTAAACAAGTGTGGGGAATACAGAACTGTTGAAAATTGTAAGGAACATTTTTTTTCGAGGCAAGACAGTGGAAGTAAAACATCATCTGCGAAGAAGTATAAAAATTGTAAAAATACTGCTATAATTTCTTTAGAAAACGCTGAAACAGAAATATTAGAAATATTTCCACCACCAGGACTACATCTGATGCTCGGCGTTTTGAACAAAATGTATAAACACATGCTCACGGAATTCGAAGATGAGAGTCTCCAATGGGCTAGGATGTGTAATGTTACTCGCGAATTTGGTAATGGGAATCCAGCGTTCGCAGGTAATTCTTGCAAAATGGTGTTATAAAAAATCCACTTATTGCGTGGTATATGTAGCGTTGATTGTTTAAAATATGTAAGGTGCTTTGAGGCTTTTCAATCCGTCCTTGATTCTTGATTTTTTTTTCAACATTAAACCCGAAATACGTAGATTGTAGATCTGAGTTTCAGCGAAGTTACTGTGATTTGGAAAGTTGAATTACACCTAAAGTTCAAGCTTCAGTTCAGGTTCAAGTTCAAAGTTCAGGTACCTGATTTTTGTTGTAAAGTTGAAAAAAGCCTTGCAATTGCAGTGAGCAAGCCATGGAATCTGTTCATTTGGATTTTAAAACGACCGGGACTTACCCAAGTAACTTACTGAAAGCTGTAAAACAATATAAAGCCCGACATGTATAAAAATAAATTATTTGTTGTTTTAGTATTGATGCAGACTGATATTACATTTATTTACCATGTTTCGTTAAACAAAGCGCAAAAATGAAAATGGATCACATTTTTTTGAAATTTGTAGTTTTTAACCCATAAAAAACACTTTTCTCAAAAATGGCTCGGGGGATTTAACTCAAATTTTTTTTCACACTATTCCTAAGCCCCGTGAGCGAACCCAAAAAATATTGGATGTGCTATGACCTTGCATTTAAAGTTGGTTCGGGCGGTGTTTTGCTCGGATCCAGCTTTTAATGGCCAAACCAATACAGCGAGACGCTATTTCTAGTACCGATTCTGGCCCTATGTATTCACTTGCTGCGCTACGTTTTGCCAGCTGGTCCGCCCTTTCATCACCCTTGATCCCTGTGTGATCAGCGACCCATATGAGAGCCATATCGTTTCGTTTTGCAAGTTTGTTTAATGCCTTTTTGCATTCCCAAACCAGTTCTGATGTTATGTCTGATTTCCCTATGTCAGTTAGTGTCGCTTGGCTGTCGGAACAGATAGTAATCTGTCTGCCAGCAGCGTTTTCTTCTATTAGTGTTTCAGCGCAGCGAAGGACGGCCAGGACCTCCGCCTGAAAGACCAAGTGTCATTCCTTTCTCTCTCTTGCTGTCGTAAATTCCTGCTCCTGACCCTGCCTCACCCCTGCATCCATCTGTACACCAGATTTCCCCCTGGAGAAGCGAGTTACCATTTGCTTTCCACAGATCCCTGCTTGGGGTACAGACGCGGAAAGCTTTGGCAAAGTTGAAGCGTTTTGTTATTTTATCTTGCCTCATCTGTAGAATCTGCAATGCACTGATATCATCATTCAGAAGCCTAGTGTGCCTAGTCCCCCTTGTCCTTCTATTTGCTCTTACCAGGCGGCCCATCGCGTGTGCCGCTCTAGCGGTTAGCGCAACATGTAGGGGTTCTTCACAGAGCATGAATCCTATCGCCGCTGTGGGCGCAGTCCTCATTGCTCCAGTCAAACCCCTAAATGCTAGCGTTTGTAATCTTCGCAGCCTGTCCTGCAATGATTTGAGTTCCGCCCGTGGCCACCAGACCACGGCCGCATGTAGGAGTCTGGGTTTCAGGACAGCAGAGTAGAGTTATGCAAGTATTTTAGGCCCTAGACCCCACGTCAACACAAAGGCTCTCCTGCATATCTAAAAAGTCATGACAAACTTCCTGCATTGGGTCTCCAGGTGCTTTGTCCAGTTCAGCTTGCTATCTAGGATTACTCGCAGATATCTAACCGAATCTGAAAACGACAGCTTCCCACCGCAAAATACAGGAGAGTCAACTTTTGGAATTATATAGTTTTCCGTGAAAATTACCAGGTTGGTCTTTTCAGGATTTACCGAGAGCACTGAGCTGTCGCTCCTGGGCTCTACAATGCGCAGCGCCGACCTCATAAGACATAAGACCCATCAGCGTCTTCTAGATGAGCCCCCCTGACTAGGATTACAAAGTCATATGCATATCCCTGAGTATAATACCCCTCTTTATTTAGCCTTAGAAGGAGGCCGTTCACAACGATTCAACACAGGAGGGGCGACAGGACACCCCCCTGTGAGCATCCCCGCGGAGCTTTTCCCCTTACTAGGCCCTCACTCCATCTGGTTTCGAGTCTTCTCCGACGTAGCATTCTTCCTATCCAGCGTACAAGCTGGTCCGGCACGCCACATCACGGAGCCTCTCTACAGATGACTTCTGGAGGCGTATTGCTGAAAGCACCTTCTATATCCAAGAAAGCGCCCACAGCATACCCTTTTTGTTCCAACTGCTGCTCCAATTTTGCCACAACAGAATGAAGCACAGTTTCTACCGAGCAGTCTACCTATAAAGCATGCTGCCCTCTATGCAGCCGTGAGGCCAAGAGCATCTCATCCCTAATGTATCTCTTGACCAGCCTCTCCAACGTCTTAAGGATAGAAGAGGTGAGGCTGATTGGTCGGAAATCTTTTGCAGCAGTGTAACCCTCCCTCTCAGGTTTGGGTATGAAGGCCACTCTGCCATCCTTCAATGCCGATGGCACGTGTTTAAGGGCTATACTTGCCCTAAATAATTTCGTCAGAGGAGGGACGACCAACTCCATGCCTTTTTGTAAAAGCGCTGGATAAATGACATCCCCCCCTGGTGATTTAAAAGGACAGAAGGACCCTATGGCCCATTCCACCTTCTTGTAATCAGCGACCTTCGAGGCGAAATTCCAGTCGGCCCTCACCACCTCTTGGCCCCAGCCTTCTTCCTCTTGGTCGGTTTGGATTCGTTGAAAACCCGGAAAGTGGACTTCCATCAGGTGATTCAGCGTTGCTTCTCAGTCTTCGGCAAACTCACCATTATCAATCCTTCTGAGCCCGAGGTGAGCTTTCGAATTTTTCGCCAGGATCTTGTGCAGCTTCACTGTTTCCGGAATGTTTTTCGATTCCTCGCGGAAGCCCCTCCAATCTTCCCGCTTATACTTTCTTATATGTTTATTGTGTTAAGACTGGGCCATCTTATATATGTCCCAGTCCGAAGGCGATTTAGTTCTATTTGTCCTATTTCACAACATTCTTGTCCTTTTACGCAGTATTTCCAGGTGGGTATTCCACCATTCTGCTCCCTTCCTAGACTTAATTGTGCTTGTAGGGCAATTGTTCTCATATGATGCAGTCAGAGCCCTTCGCATAAAATCTGCGGCGTGCTCTAACTCATCAATGGTACCATAGCTTGTGGGAAATTCCGCAAGCCCTCCTTTGAGTTCCTCTTTATACGAGTCCCAAAGTGTATTTCTAGGGTTCCTGATCTTCGAAACCACCGGTTTCCCTAGGGTTAATCGAAACACGATATATTTGTGGTCCGAGAGACATTCCTTATCGGAGACTCTCCAGTCCACCACCCTGCTGCTCAGTGCACACAAACATAGAGTCGAATCGAGTCCCGCACTCCTGTTTTTGGTCTGGAATGTGGGAGTATTACCCCGATTCAGAATCTCCATCTCTGTGCCTGCCATATATTCAATTAAATCTCTTCCTCTGTCGCTGATAAATGTGCTTTCCAACAACGCGTGGTGAGAGTTTGCATCACATCCCAACACCAGAGGGATTTTATTCTCCTGAAAGTGCCGAATTAGAGCCTCCACCTTTCTAGGAGGCGGAGGTCCCCCGGCATCGCCAGGAAAATAAGCCGAGGCAATAAACACCTCTAGCCTTTCTCCGCTACTGCCCCTGAGTCTCGCCTTAATAACGGTGAGATCTCTAGAGCAGAATTTAGGCACCAAGATCGCATCCATACCCTTGACGGATATGCATGCCGTTGGCGCTTTTTCTCGTGGCTCCTTATATATAGAGCCACATCCTGACAAGTCACTAATCCTTTCCGTGTATAACCAGGGTTCTTGGATTAGGGCAATCCCTGCCTGCACCACTGACAAGCGCCTGGCCAGAACCGCCGAGGCGCCTTTGCTGTGGTGCAGATAATTCGGCATCATGGAGATTCCCGTCTCAGCCATTAAAAGGCTAATTCAGGGACCCTATATTGGGTAGGTAATCCAGAGCCGCAAAGGCTCCAGAATTTCGCACCGCTCGTGGTGGACTGCCCCCTGAGGTGCCTTCCACGACTGGCGGTGGGTTAAAAGAGGGTCCCGGAACGGGTCCCTCATTGTTTTTGTTTTGTTTTCGTGTTTAATTTAATTGTCCAACGAGAAGCTAGGGAAATAAGAAACACCCCCTGCAGAGCCCCGCTTGCAGGAAGCGGGTCAACATACTGTCGGATTCGACCTGGTGTCCAAACGTCCCCGTAAAGGCATTTCCTTTGAGACCCCGGCCTGTCCGCCTCTATTGAGGGGGGCAGGCCGGGATGTTCAAGGATTTGTTAACCCTGGTACCATTCAGCCCGTGACACGGCGATCACATCGTAGCTTGGGAGCATGAGAACTCGTGCCCTCGATATTCCAGGAGGCTTTGCCATTACCCCCTGGAAGGATCACTCCTTAGTTTAAGTCCCACTGACTAGAGTCCGTCAGTTCCCCAGAGTAGCTACACCTCGCGATACAGCCTCTCTGGTTCACCTATCCAGATCTACAGCCCTATGAGACCCGTAAACCCATAAGCATTATTTGTCTGTTTAGGACATTTTTGATACGAAAAAATAAATGTACTATGAAAATTTAACTTACACTTTTAAATGTTACGTTCTTGACGTTACTTTACGTTACGTTCTTGACTGTCTGTAAGTTATATATAAACAGGGAATTATTTAGAAACTTTATTCTATAAAAAGTATTTTATTAAATACAGTTTTAAAGTTACTAAAATATAAGACCAGGGACTCGGTGTGAATGTTTACTCCCGTTCATTGCTCCCCCTTGAAAATTCTAAGCAGAGCACGATTTTAACCATACCTGGCTACAAATATGATGAATATAATGTATAAACGTTTATTCTTCAGCCTGTTGGCCTTAAAAAATTGACTTCCTTACACTTTCCACTTTTACATAATTTTCCTTAATCTAACCCTTAAAACTAACATACATCCATACATCATCTCTAGGATCGCACGCTCTTATCGCCTTGCCTTCCTCGCCTCGCTTCGCCTTGTTCGCATGTCCCTACTCTCTGGCTTCCGCTTCTATTACTCACTGCTTATCTACTATTTACAATATTTACATGCTACT